>APFE031180158.1:0-50703 GCA_000404065.3 Pinus taeda
ATATTATAGTTTTAATATAAGTAAGGATAAATTAAGTGATCAACTAAGTGAATAAGTTTCAATTAATATTCGAATTCTATATTAAATGTAATATTAGAAACTTTAATATTAAACCCAATATTATAAATCTTCATATTAAACCCAATATTTTAATCTCAATATTAAACCTAATATTATAAACCCTAATATTAAGCACAATATTATGAACCCTAATACTAAAGATGTTAGTATAAATTGTAATATTATGAACCCTAATATTAAAGTCTAATTTTATAATGTCAAAATGTGGTTTTGAATAAATTTCAATGTAATATAACATTGCTATAATGATTGTCAGATTGATTGTCACATTGCGACATTGTTTGTCAAAATGCAACGTTAGATATATTTCAATATCATTCCAAGATCATAGTTTTAAACCCTAATATTAAAACCAGTATTATAAATCCAATATTTAACTCTATTATTAAACATAATATTATGAACCCTAATATTAAACCCTCAAGTTATAAACTCGATATTATACACCTTAATATTAAACTCAATATTTTAAACTCAAATATTAAACCTGAGATAAAAAAAAAAAAAATGTAGTATCATAAACCCTAATATTAAAGGCTAATTTTGTAATGATGAAATTTGATGTTGAATAAATTGAAATGTAATGTAGCATTATGACAATCGGATAGTCAAATATATTGTCACAATGTGAAAATATTTGTCACAATGCAACATTGGATAAATTGTAGTATCATTCCAACATCACAATATTAAACCAAATATTATAAACGTTAACATTATAAAACTTAATATTATAAACTTTTATTTCAAACCCATTATTAAACACTAATATTAAATCCGATAATGCAAACTCCAATAACAAACCAACTATTAAAAACTTCACTATTAAACCCAATATCATAAACTCTGGTATTAGATCTAAAATTATAAACCCTACATTAGAGAATTTTTTGGGTCTAAAATGGACCTCCTAAGGAATATTATAAAATAATAGTGGAAATAATAAAATAAGATTACATTAGCTCATCAAGATTTGGAGGGAAAACAAGAAAAAAGGTACTTTTTCAACTCGTGTTTTCAACTTATCTCCCTACGATATTACTCAAATTTTGAGTGGGAGCACTTGTTCGATGTAGAATTTAATTTTGCATCCAAGGAGTACCCATGTTGCATATTTTTTATGAACCCTATTACACAAAAAATTTGAAATACATGAAAAAACGTGATTGCAACATGGGTACTCCTTGGATGAAAAATTAAATTATGCATCCAACGAGTGCTTGTTCTCGAAATTTGAGTAAAATCGTAGGGAGAAAGGTTGAAAATACGAGTTGAAAAAGTATTTTTTTCATCATTTTATCATTTTACTCCAAACATCGTGAATCATCCCCATGGTTGACATCATCATATTGAAACCTATTGGTTCTTATAAAGTTGATTTTTGTTGTACATTTATTTCAAGGCCTATTTTTTACCTCAAAATTTATTTAATGATATTAAATCCAATATTAAAATCAATATTATAAACCTGACATTTAAAACTCAAATATTAAAACCCTAATAATAAAAACCCTAATATTAAACTCAATGTTATAAACCCTAATATTTAAAACCCTAATGTTTATAATAATGTAATGTAACATTGCAAAAAGTATTGTTAGATAGATTGTCACATTGCCACAATGTTTGTGATAATGAGACATTGGATATATTTCAGCATCATTCCAACATCACAATATTAAACCCTAATATTAAACCAAATATTATAGGCTCAATAGTAAACCCTAATATTAAATCCAATATTAAAAACACTAATATTATAAAACTAGTATTATAAACCTTAGTATTAAACCTAATATTATGAAGCTTATTATTAAACCGAATATTACAAGCTCTAATATTAATACCAATATTAAAAACCCTAATATTATAAACCTAAATATTCAACCCAATACTAAACCCAACATTATAAATCCAATATTAAACCCATTATTGTAAAACCAATATTAAACTCCAATATTAAAAACCCAATATGAAATCCAATATTTAACCTAATATTAATCCCTAATATTATAAGTTCAATATTTAACCCTATTATTAAACTCAATATTATGAATCCTAATATTATAACCCTAATATTAAACCCAATATTATAAACCCAAATATTAAACTAGATATTAAAAACTGTAATGTTGTAAACATATTACTAAAGCCTAATTTTGAAACGTTAAAATGCGACATTGAATAAATTGTAATTTAATGCAACATTGTGACAATGATTATCAATATTAACTAGGACATTGTGGTAATGTTTGTTACAATGTGGCATTAGATAGATTTCAATACCATTCCAACATCACAATATTAAACCCAATAATGCAAACCCCGATATTAAACTTACTATTAAAAACCTTAATATTATGAAACCTAATAATATAAACCCAATATTAAACCCCAATACTATAAACCCAATATTTAAAACACAAAAAATAAAATCCTTATAACAAAAAACCAAATATTAAGCTCTAATAATAAACCTAATATTAAACCTTAATAAACCAACATCACAAACCGTAATATTATAAACTCAACATTATAAACCTCAATATTAAAACCAATATTATAAACCCAATATTAAAAGCCCTAAAATTATAAACTCAATATTATAAACCTTAATATTAAACACCATATTATAAACCCTACTATTAAACCAAATATTTCAAAGTAAATATTAAATCTTAATATTAAACTCAATATTATAAATCATAATATTAAACCTAATATTATAAATTGAATATTAAAAAACCTAATATAATAAAAGGCAATATAATAAGCCCTAATATTGAAGTTTATATTATATATCCTAATATTACAAACCTTAATATTATGTTAAACCAATGTTGAAATGTGACATTGGATAAATTACAATCTAATATAACATTGTGATAATGATTGGCGTATTATGATGTTGCATGAATTCATATACCATTTGGATGTCACAATATTATTATTATTATTATTATTCAAGTTTATTAATATTAATATTGTTATTAATAAACATTTTTAAATCATCATTATCACTGTGTGAGGATGACCTTCGTTGACTAAGGTTGATAATGTTTGACTTTGACGAAGCATTAGTAAAAAAAATCGTGATGTATAACCATGGTTGACCATTCAACCATCTTGATCATAGTTGATCTTGGTTGATCCTATTTTACCATGATTGACTATTCTAGACCATTCTAACCATAGAGATCTTAATTGATGACCATAATTACCTATATTATGTTTTTAATATTATTTACATTAAAATTATTATTAATGATATGAATATAAATAATATTATTATTAATAATAACATTATTATATTATATTACATGTTAAATTAGGTTTGTAATCGCACACTGTTAATGTTTGTAATAACATTAATATTAATATAAAGTATTAATATATAAATTATTATTAATTAATAATATATTTATTTATACTAATGTGATAGTGTTAATGTAATAAAGTATTTATGCAAAATTATTATAATTAATAATATTATTATTGCTAATGTTATTAATATTAATCTTATTAACAATTTTCTAAGGAAATATTACTAATATTAGATTTTAATGTTATATAATAGTTATTTCAATTTTTAAAGTTTGGTAAGACTAAATTTTCATCATGTCCAATATATCATCACAATCGGGGGATTGAACCGATCACTTCACCTCAAGAACTTCCTTAAGAAAACATTTGATTACCATCGATTCCAAACTATAAACAATGTTGTCTAATAATTATTAATATAATTACGTGTTAATATTATATTAAGATTAGATTTTAAATATTAATATATATTAATATTAACATATATATAAAATTAAAATTAACATTAACATTAACAATAAAATTATTAACATAAAATTAAAATTATATTAACATGAACTTAAATATTAATAAAACTTACTTATAATAAAAAAAAAATTCAAAAGATATAAAATTTTATCAAGCCTATTATTAATATTATATATTAAATTTATATTATTTTATATTTGATATAAATAAAATATATGAACATTATTTTAATATAAATTAAACTGATATAAAATTAAAATTATTACAAATTAACTTAAGTAGAAAAGCCTGATATTAAAATTATAAAAACCAGTAATAAAACCCAATATTACTATAAACCTTATAAACCTGGTAATAAATGCTTATATTGTTATTATATTATTTTCTTAATTAAAACCTAATATAATGATTAGGTTTATAATAATAAAATTTTAAAAACCTAAGTTTAATTGTAAACTTAAACTTAAACCTAAATCTACTAATAATAAACCTCAACTTAAACTTAACCATAATAATAAAATCTAACAAAAATAAAACTTATTTTACTATATTAAAACCTAATAATAATAAACACTAAATACATATATTAAACCCAATAATGCAAATCCCAATATTTAAATCACAAATATTAAAACCTTTATAAAGAAAAATCAAATATTAAACTTTAATATTAAAACCTATA
Organism: Pinus taeda; assembly: GCA_000404065.3. NCBI lineage: Eukaryota > Viridiplantae > Streptophyta > Pinopsida > Pinales > Pinaceae > Pinus > Pinus taeda. The sequence continues at coordinate 4,556 of APFE031180158.1, forward strand.
TTATTATAAATTTGACATTATAAACTTTATTATAAACCCAATAATTATAAATCCAATATTGAATGTATATTAAAAACCTTGATATTATAAACTCAATATTATAAATCTTAATATTAAACTCAATATTATAAACCCTAATATTAAATCTAATATTAACAACCTTAATATCATAAACTCAATATTATAAACTTTAATATTAAACTCAATATTATAAGCCCTAATGCTAAATCCAATATTTCAAAGCGAATATTAAACCCTAATATTAAACTCAATATTATAAACCATATATATTAAATATGCCCCAATATTATAAACCAAATATTAAAATGCCTAATATAACAAGGAGCCACTTTCGTGGCGGTAGTCCCTGCCGGGGTTTGCAGGGACAATACAATACAAACGCTGTGACAGTGCAGTATGGAAAAGGTATCAGTCCTTGAATTAGCAAGTTTAGCACCAAGAAGCCAATAGGCCAGAAACTATGCTTCTACAACAAATTTCAATAATTAATAAATAACAGAAAGCATTGTAATCCCATAAAAGAAAAGGGCATACCTGCAGTGACATCAAGCAAGCTGAGATATCCCATACATTAAAGGCTCTGACAACCAATCTTTCACGTGAACCAACATCCCAAATTCCAATATCGCCAACATTCGTTCCAACTGGCAGATAAGGTAGATAAGTCCACTGCTCAAGTTTTAAATGACGAGACACTTTTGACATACAGAGAAATCAATGTGCACACCCAATATAATGAATATTTGGGGCCACATTGAACAAAATATTTCAGAGATTAGAGATAGATCACCTAGTAGTATCGTTGGCTGCAGTGGGTGAAAATCCATGCTCATAAAATTTGAACCCTGGTTAAAGGTTCTTGAAACAATTTTAGGAATTTCTTGCAGGTACATGCTGGGAGGATGAATTGAAGCTGGATAGGACACCTACAATTACAGAATGGAGATGAAAATAAGTCTAGTGATATCTTGGAATAAAAGCACAACACCCTTAACACGCTGCTGAAACCCATAAAGAAATTCTGAGTATGTGTGTGTGCATGTGCACTAACACACAGTTTAGTGATTTCCATAATAACACAAGACGCTTAACACACTGCTGAAACCCATCTAGCAGCTCTAAGTCTGTGTATGTGCATGTACTTGACTAACACATAGGTGAGTGATCTCTATAGTCCTCCAACGCCACTCGTTGAAAGTTGAGAAAAGTTTAACAGAAGACTCAGCAGCCAACACAATCTATCAATAATTACATCAAATATTCCCAATACAAACGTAACCAACAAACACCTTTATAACGTTGGAATCTTAGCCAAGACACAACGAAAGCTAAGGAAGCTACAGAAGAAAACAATTTATGCAACATTTCAATACGTGCTGAACCCCTCCATTACCCAGAGACAAATTTGAGAAAGGATTCTATCTCAAAGCATAAACTGTTGCATCCTGTGTCCATACCTCATCAGTTTGACCAGGACGAATCCGTTTCACAAGATGTTCAGAATCTGCAGATTGATAATCCAATCCGGGATTACTATTGGTGGGTGGAGTCCTTGGGTGTTTTAGCAAAGCAGCTGAAGTCATTTAACAAAAAACCAATTAAAATTTTACTTCCTATTTAAATATTGGCACGCTCATCATCTTTGATAAAGATGCTATCTTTTCTCATCTCTCTTTCTAGGCAAAACCTAAAGTCAAGCATGTTACCACATGTTTGCAAACCAAAATATGGAACTTAATCTACTATACAAAATACGGTCATCTCAGTTCACCTGGATGTTGTTGTGAAACCAGAGAAGACGGTGCAGCAGCCACTACAGTGTGTGGAGCTGGAGGAAAAGAATTCACCATCCATCCTGCAAGGGCACTTGGATGAGTGGCTGCAGGTTGGAATGGCTGCAGTCAAAATTTTATAACGCATGTTAGATTGACAGTAACTCTGAAATATAGTTGAATGCATGTTAAAGTAATGGCTAATTCCAGGACAAAGAAATTTTCAACCGACAAAATTATTTACAAGTTACAGGAATTAATTTCTGAACTAATGTAGTCATGACTTACGATATGTGCACCAACAGCAGGAAATGAACCCCCTTTCGAAAGTGCACCAACAAGAGAACTATTTGCAGGAGGAGTTCGAGCTTCATTCGAAGGCACACATGCATGGTCAACAAATAGGGTCTTGATATCAGGATTGGGTCGAGGGTTTTTGCAAAGCTGGTGCTGCCAATTGAGGCTGAAAAAAGAAATCAGAAGTGATTTTACATTTTGCATCATACATGATCAATTCCTTTTAAAAAATATAGCATTTCGACTTCATTTCACTTTCCATAGGCTACTGGGAGAGTTTCAACCTCATACATCCATATTAAAGTCATCCAAAGTACGTAAAAAACTCCCAAACACCACAAATAGAAACTGAGAAGATACAGTTAGAAATCAGAATGCCTCAACGCACATGACAAAATGATTAAAATTATCCACCCCTCATAAATTCCGACTGGAACTTTGATATCATATTCATGGTTCTGGGCAGGGGTTATAAGGGATGGATAATTTTGCCAAGCGAGATATCCTACTAGACCTTTGATTTATTAACGTTCTGAGTCGTGAAGCTTTAAGACCGAGAAATGCCAACTTGTCTCGAAAAAGAGGGTTAGCTTCAATCAGCTTTTGAGCTCCAGCAACATAATATTCCGAGCCGATTTTGTGTCTCCATATTTAGAAAGCTGCTCATTTTCTCTGCAAGTGTAACCAATCAAGTTCTCAGGACTTCTCACAGACTAAAACACCACAAAGAATAAGGCAAGGCGTTGACTTTTCGCACGTTAAGTGAAAAATCCCTCTTTACTCATATTTCAGGAAGAAAAAATGATGGCTGATAGGTTTCCAAGCGGATCAATGTACAATAAAGACTACCTTTTAGTTGAATTAAATAGATAAAATAACAGAGGAGAAGCAACTGGTTGCATGGACCTAAAGTTATCCAGAGTAAGAAGCTGTGTGATCTCTTTGTAAAGTTCCTCGTTGAAAGAAGAGAATACTTTAAGATCCTTCACCAGTATTTCCACAGCTTTTGCTCGATCTTGCCTAGACAATATAACCAAGCAGCAATTAGAACTAACCTATCCAACAACATTCACATGACAACCAAACAAAACACTAATTCCTACACTTGTTCTACAGAAGGAGGACACGACTCACTTGTCCAGAGCTTCAAGATATTTCTGCTTCCTAATCTCAAACAAGATTTTCATGGAATATCGATTGTCATCAACCTTTGTGAAACCAGATAGATACCGCTCCACTTCATCCCACTCTCCAGCCTGGACTTGATCTTCAAAATATTTCATGTTGAAGTAAAAGCCAGATTCTTGCTCTAGTCTGCAGCACGTATATAGAACTTGGTATGAAAAATGTCTCCATCCAACAACTTACAGGTTTGAGCTTCAAAACTTTGGACACATTAATCTTATGCCAGAGATTGAAAATAATAGCAAACGGATATCTCTGTATTAATCCTATCTCCTCTTAAATAGATAACAGCAGAGAAAAGCATAGGTTTATATTTAGTTAATTGACATTCGCTTCAAAACCCTGCATTTTACTGCCGAAAAATAGCAAGTTTTGTTTATGTTCTTTTACCATATAAGTTTAGGTACAGGGTAGAAGAAATGAGAAACGCTGCGAAGCCCATACCGATTTTGTTACAAAAGAGTTAAGAGTTGGTAAATGATTGATTGCTTACTTATGGACTATTTCTTTGAACTTCTCCTAATCCAAAAACTGCAAGATTAGGAACACAAGCTCCCTGCTCAGGGACGACATCGACCCTACTTCCCCAACTCGCTCCAGGGTTAAGATCTCGGAAGTGAAACCCCTTCCTCCTTAACTAGTTTATCGCAGGCAATATTCTATCAATCTTCTCCGTGGCCGAACACTAGGAAATGTAGTGTGCACACAAAGGCAATTTCAATTGATGCGGCCCAAATCCTTCGCCTTACAGTGGGCATTCGGAGAGACTCGGACTATCAGGTTATGGGCACTTCTACTGCAATCTTCAAGGACACTATTTATTCATGAATTCCTCTGCAAGAAGAGGACAAAAATGGTGCACTGCTGTCATTGGTACTGCTTACTGCAGAAGAACCTCATGATGGCAGGTAATCAAAGAAATGTTGAAAAACATTCAACTTTGGTAGGTAAATCATGCATGGAAAAATTATACAAAATGTGAGAACTGTTCACCGCAGAATAGGCTAACATAACACTAGTACTATTTACTATATTATTCCTGAGAATGCATTGGAAAAGAGAGCTGATAACGTAAAACACTAAAAAAACAATACCCTCAACTGAATTACATCAGAAGCGGCTGTAACTAACTGTCCAACCAGCTAAACAGAAGCAATTACAGAATCATTTCATTAAATAAACAGTTAGATGGGGTTTCAGGATAAAGCACACCAACCCATCCACAGGGCCTCAGCCAATTTATCAAACTCTGCATGATTATTCTTTAAATATCCATGGGAATCACAGGATTCCACAGACTAACTCCGATTCTTCATCCCCCTGATGCTCTTCCACTGTCCTCTTGTATGACTGCTGAATACAAATTAATACCCAATTCCCGTGTCACAAAACCCCAAAATCCCAGGCCATCCTGTTTTATACTAATAATAGATGCAGCGTAGCTCCACTAGACCTCACCCACTACTAATAATCTCAATCTCAAATGGCAAATTCAATTCACACTCTCAAATTTTCAAACCAAATCTCAATGCTGTCTATTTTGCACATTAAGGGGTCTGTGAAATGAATCTGATACAGATGTTCATTCACACTCTTGTGCCCCGAGATACCGCTTATAGATCTAGCTAGCCAGAAAATGAAAGAAATGTGCTCGCAAAAGAATGACAGACAGACAACCTTCTGGGTTTTCACACAGAACAAAGGATCCCGGATAGGTTTCATCCAACGAGAAATCCAAGTGTTGATGCATCGAGTAGTGTTGAGTCTGCATAGTGACAGATGGATAACATGCCTAAGCATATGTATAAACCAGAACATCCAACCTACATATAAACTAGAACATTCAGCGTAAGAGTTTAACCACGTGCAAGAAAAAACTTAGGTTAAAATAACTTGCCCTCACTAAAATCACATCGGGGCAAGAGAAGCTTGCAATAAGAGGGTGAAAAATAAAGTTTGGTTAAAACTTTTTGGACCGAAATAGCGAGCAATAAACTTTGGTTAAAATTACTTAAACACTCAAAATTTATGGTCAACTGAAGAACTAATATCCGGTCAACGATAAATCGAATGCTATAGTCCCTACTATGCCAGAGGCAGGGACTAATAAGCCCTAATATTTATGTTTATATTATAAATGCTAATATTACAAGTCGTAATATTATATTAAATCAATGTCAAAATGCGATATTGGATAAATTGCAATTTAATATAAGATTGTGACAATGATTGGGATGTTGCGACAATGCATAGATTCATGTACAATTTTGATGTCACAACATTATTATTATTATTCACTTATTTTTAAATCAAGTCCCGAGGATGAGTCTTGTTCTAGACTCGAAACGTAGACAATGCAAAAATGAAAACTGTGGAATATAATCTCAAAAACCACACCACAAAAATCTGCAAAACATGAATATTAACATTGTTATTAATAAACATTTTTAAATTGTCATTATCAATGTGTGATGATGACTTTAGTTGACTAAGGTTGACAATGTTTGACTTTGGTTAACCATTAGGTAAAATCATGATCTATAACCATGGTCAACCATTTTAACCATGTCCAGCCATTCAACCATCTTGATCATGGTTGACTTTATTATGTATTTAATATTATTTACATTAATGTGAATATTTTTATTAATGATATGAATATTAATAATAATATTATTATTGTTAATAATATTAATATAGATGTTAATAATAACATCAATATATTATATTACATGTTATATTATGTTTTCCATAAAACATCTTAAATATTACTAATAATGTTATTAGTAGTATTACACTTAATAGCCATGAGGGCTAGTTTAATTGGTCAAGTACTTGTCGCATAAGAAGCACACTATGAGTCATCATCGCGAGTTGGTGAGTCAGGCTCGCTGAGCGAGCACGTTTAACCGACTAGTTGGTACGAGGGCACGTGGTGGGCGAGACGAGTCGGTCGCACTTACCAGCGAATTGGAGAGCATGCCCAAACGACGAGTTAGGCTAAATGACGAGGAAGAGATTGAAGATTTGATGAAGACCCTGGTAGAACTCTATCATATGGATCTTCTTACAGGGTAGAGATATGGAATTAAATCTGCCATAAGAGCAGAGGAGGAGAAGGTTGCAGATATTCTGACCAAACCATTGGGGCAAAATGTTTTTGAGTTTTTGATGAAATGTCTGGGTATGATTGATAACCCAGCAGTTGAAATTAAAGGGGAGTGTTGAAATATTAATTTAAACCGATGTGTTTGCCAAAATCTGCCTTTGTGCAGTGCCAAAACCATCGTATGCTTCCCCGCACCACCTTATGCTGATCGCTGGTATTTCCCGAGAGGGCAGCGAGCATACTCAGCAAAGGACACGTGTCTGAGCAGTCCTTTCCAAAAACGTCGTTCCCCGGAGCATAAAGTTCAGCAAGGAAGGGCCTTGTGATATTATCAACATCCGTCCGATTTTTGAGGGCAAGATCTACGGTTATGACAGCAGGGGCACATAATTTCTTTTGTTGATTATTGGGGGGACCTCTAGGCCCAAAAGATCTTCCGTGCGATATTGGCTGACCACTATGCGATTAACGTGGAGTAAAATCCACGGTTAATAAAAAATATATATATTGCCATGCTGAAGTACCATCGTTCCATAAACTAATTAACGTGAAGTAAAATTTTTGGTTTGACCAGATTGTTAGTAAAGTAATTTAATGAAATTTACTGCATTTGTAGAATGTTGGTAAAAGGTCTTTAAGTTTATTATTTTTTTAATTCTCGGGAGTATGGGACAAGTTAATATGTATTGTCATTTTGCTGTTTGTTAAAAAGGTAATGCAACACGCAGAAGCGTGAGTTTTTGGTAGTTCGTTGGTGAAAGACGAAGTGAAGCACAACAGCACGAAGGTAATGCATTGCCCTGTTTTGTTTTGTAAAACATGAAATGAAATATACATGTAGCAATGTGAATGTAAGTTGTTCATTGCATATGTAATGGAAGGGAAGCACGCAGTAGTGCGATGGTAATGGTGTAGTTGTTCATTTGAGAAATGAGTGGGAGCACGCAGCAACGTGAGTATAGTTTCTGTTGGTGAATATGAAAATGTAGCACACAACAGTGTGAATATGTTTTAGTTGTTGTCTGTCATGAAATGTAAAGGGAGCACACAATGCAAATGAAATAGTTGTTCATTGAAATGCATATGGACTGCGCAACAACGCGAAGTGTTAATACTTTGGAGGAGACAGATTATTGTTTTGGTAATGCAAAGTAGTGCAGACACAGTAGTGTAGAAGTTGTAATTTGAAGACAGAGACAGAGTATTTTTCAGAAGAGACAGTGAAGTTTATTTTTGCTTTGGAACTGCATCTGCAGCAGTCTTTTGTGTAATCCCTCTGTGAGAGGAAGGTCTTTTCTGTAACAATTGATTTTTGTTAATGAATACAAAGTTGTTTCTTGTGTGTCTGTGAAACTCTGTTCTCAGAAAACAATTTTAGCTTCCCCGTGTTAAGATGCTATGTTAAAAACAAAGCATTATTCTTTGTTCAGTATTGTTTGGAATTATCAGAAATTCCCAACATGGTATCGGAGCTTGTCCAGGCTCTTTGAAGGTGTCAAAGAAGCTGAAGGAAGGATTTCTTGTTGCAGCAGCTTCTCCAACAGAGTGAAGACTCAGTCAAGAAAGATCCAAGGTATTTCTTAAGTTTTTTTTGTGTTACTGTTGAGAACAGTCAGCTATTTTAAATACACGGTCAAGTATTTTGAAGCATAGTTAAGAGTGCAAGAATCGCTGGAGCCAGCACTAGCATGGGTATCTTTAATACTCAGCTCCCACAATTTAATGGGAAAAACTATGACTATTGGGCAATAGCTATGAGAGCTTTTCTTGCCTCACAAGACTTATGGGAATTTGTTGAAGATGGTTTTGAAGAACCAGTAGATGAAGATGAGTTTAATAATTAAACTCAGGTAGAGAAATAATTGTTGAAGAACTATAAGAAGAAGGATTGTAAAGCCCTCTACTTCTTATATCGAGCAGTGGATGAGAGTGTGTTTGAAAGGATAGCAGCAACCGAGAGATCCAAAGAAGTATGGCAAACTCTTAAGATAACCTATCAAGGCATGGAGAAAGTGAAGACAACAAAACCACAGTTCATTGAGGAGAAATCTTGTGATGAAAGCATAGAGAAAAGAGTGAATATTAAAAATTCTACGTCTCATGATGAAGATGATGAGCAGATGGCTGAAATACATCCCCAAACAGTAGCGCCAACACAAGGGCAGCAAGAGACACCCTTGAGGAAAAATGAAAGTGCTTCTCCAAGCACACCACAAGGAGGAAATTCAAGTGCTTCTTCAAGCATTTGCACACCAAATGAAAGAGGTAAGAAGTTCAAAAATTTAAGTGACATTTATGAACAAGAGGCAACAAATGAAGGTATGAATTCTTTGTTTGATTTATATTGTCATGTTGATGACCCTGTTCATTTCGAAGAAGCAATTAAGGATAGGAAATGGATAGAACCCATGAATGGGAAAAAGGAATTGAAGTCCCTTGAAGATCTGTTTAAAGAGTATGGAGTTCGATATGTAACTCTTGCCAAGATGGCGGAGATGGGCTTCACTGCCAACACCCTTGTCAATATGACAGAGGAAGAGATTGAAGATTTGATGAAGACCCTGGTAGAACTCTATCGTATGGATCTTCTTATAGGGGAGAGATATGGAATTAAATCTGCCATAAGAGCAGAGAAGGAGCAGGTTGTAGATATTCTGACCAAACCATTGGGGCATAAAAGTTTTGAGTTTTTGATGAAATGTCTGGGTATGACTGATAACCCAGTAGTTGAAATTAAAGGGGAGTGTTGAAATATTAATTTAAACTGCTGTGTTTGTTGGAATCTGCCTTTGTGAAGTGCCAAAACCGTTGTACGCTTCCCTGCACCACCTTATGCTGATCGCTGGTATTTCCTAAGAGGGTAGCGAGTATACTCCACAGAGGACACGTGTTTGAGCAGTACTTTCAAAAACCGTCGTTCCCCGGAGCATAAAGTTCAGCAAGGAAGGGCCTTGTGATATTATCAACAACCGTCTGATTTTTGAGGGCAAGATCTACGGTTATGACAGCAGGGGCACATAATTTTTTTTGTTGATTATCGGGGGGGCCTCCAGGCCCAAAAGATATTCCATGCGATATTGGCTAACCACCGTACGATTAACGTGGAGTAAAATCCACGGTTAATAAAAAAATATATATTCCCATGCTAAAGTACCATCGTTCCAGAAATTAATTAACGTGAAGTAAAATTTTTTGTTTGACCGCCAGATTGTCAGTAAAGTAATTTAATGAAATTTACTGCATTTGTAGAATGCTGGTAAAAGGTCTTTAAGTTTATTATTTTTTTTTTCTTGGGAGTATGGGACAAGTTAATATGTATTGTCATTTTGTTGTTTGTTAAAAAGGTAATGCAACACGTAGAAGGATGAGTTTTTGGCAATTCATTGGTGAAAGACGAAGTGAAGCGCAACAGTGCGAACGTAATGCATTGCCCTGTTTTTTTTTGTAAAATATGAAATGAAATATACATACAACAACGTGAATGTAAGCTGTTCATTGCATATGTAATGGAAGGGAGGCACGCAGCAGTGCGATGTTAATGGTGTAGTTGTTCATTTGAGAAATGAGTGGGAACACGCAACAACGTGAGTATAGTTTTTGTTGGTGAATATGAAAATGCAGCACACAACAGTGTGAATATGTTTTAGTTGTTGTCCGTCGTGAAATGTAAGGGGAGCACGCAGTGCGAATGAAATAGTTTTTCATTGAAATGCAATATGGACTGTGTAGCAGGGCGAAGTGTTAATAGTTTGGAGGAGACAGAGTCTTGTTTTGGTAATGCACAGTAGTGCAGACACAGAAGTGTAGAATTTGTAATTTGAAGACAGAGACAGAGTATTTTTCAGAAGAGACAGTGAAGTTTATTTTTGCTTTGGAACTGCATCTGAAGCAGTCTTTTGTGTAATCCCTCTGTGATAGGAAGGCCTTTTTTGTAACAGTTGATTTTTGTTAATGAATACAAAGTTGTTTTTTGTGGGTCTGTGAAACTCTGTTCTCAGAAAACAATTTTAGCTTCCCTGTGTTAAGATGTTGTGTTAAAACAGAGCATTATTCTCTGTTCAGTATTGTTTGGAATTATCAGAAATTCCCAAAAAAATGTATTAGATAAAAATTGGACCAAGTCTAGAGACACTTGAGTAAAGTTTTGATGAATGGTTGAAATAAAGAGGAAAATATGAAAATAATTCAATAAAATAACAAACAATAGCTCGTTCGAGATGAGTTATAGTTCAAAGCTCCGTGATTTGGTAGAGTCGAATTTGACCTCAAATTTAACGTCTATCGTCAATTGCAGCTATTGGGTTTTTTTTCGTCAAAGCCGCCAATTCTAGGGGTGCTCCTACACATGGAATGGTGTTTTTTTTCGGTGAAATGTAGAGTAGTCACCCACCATTGATAACATAATGTGCTTCCATGTGTCATATCGATTGGAAAAGAACCATGTGAATTATGAGAGAGGGACCTTGCTTTACACTTGCTGGTTAGGCCTACTTTGTCGAGCAAAACATGGATGAATCTGGAAATGATGTGAATTAAGTAAACTAATGTGAGTCTATGATAATCACCTTTACATTTCTGAGCTTATCTGGATTGCGGATTCGCTAAATATTTGGTAATTAGAAAGACATGGGAGCGGTCAAATTATTGACCGCGCCCATGACGATGTCCGTTTGATTTCCAAAAATTAGGCGAACCAACAATCAAGAGAAAGATGCCCCCTTGAATTTGTGAGCTTATCTCAATTGTTGATGCACCGAATATTCGGCTAGTCCGGCTTCGAGAGCCTTTAATGCATTTTCAATCGCATAACCTTTGGGAAATAGTATATAATTCTTAAAAGTGCTTTATCACCCTTTGAATGTTGATATGGCTAGCTGTGGTTGGCCACTATTGACAAAAATACAATGTGGCTCTTTGCCAACTTAGGAGGAAGGTCCAATATCACATCTACCCATTCAATGCACGAGAGGTTGTCCCTTGTAGTGCTTCATTCCCCAAAAAAAAATCATCTATCTTTTACATTAAAATAGCATAACCGTATTTACTAATGTCTATAGGTTGATTAACAAATTTTGATTTATGAAGGTAAATCACTACGAGATGTCATCCAACTGAAAGACTATGGCATCGCACTGGTCTCCAAATTTTGATGTTATAACAATGGTGGTTCCAAAGATGCTAGTATCAGTTAGGTTACATAATCTCTCTCTCCCTTTTTGACACCACCAAGTATTATAAGGGACTGGAAACACATTAGGGAGGTTTATGAAGACGGATCTAAAAAAAATTGTAAAAGGTATGTTTTTACTTTTTCCATGATTTGTGTAGAGATATACCTTACTAAAGGCCTACTAGGTCACATCCATCTGGCTCATAAATATTTTAAGTGGACTCCAATATTAGATTTTAAAAACATGTCACTCATGTGCTAAATCTGTCTATGAATAGGAAATTTGTAGAGTACATGGCCACAAGCTAAAAAAGTTACAAGAAGGTTAAAGAAAAGACCACAAAAGCCGAAGGGATTGTAGGTTCTAGATGTGCATCTCTCAGAAGACAAGGAAGAGGAAACATATGAGAATCGTCAAAAAATGGAGGGATATAAACAACAAGGACAACAAGAGGAGGAGGGAGAAAAGAAGAAGAATGACACTGAAAGTCATACTGAGAAAGACATTGAATTAGCAGTGATTTTGGTACCATAAAAACAACATGAGGAAAGACACAACATTCAAGGAGCACATCAAACAAAGCAGACACATATTTCTAAGAGCTCTGACTCAAACAAAAAAGTTCCTAAGAGGATTGAAGGAGAATAAATGACAATAGTAATGATCGCTCCCAATCAAGGAGGCTAGCAAAAGGTGGAAAAAAAAGGAAAAAAGGGGAAAATAAGTGATTTTTATCACACAACCCCGACAAATTTAAGTAACTTTTAGCCTTTCTCATTTTTGTGCATCAACTAAAAGACTAACTTGATCGAATGCTTTCGGGCATCTACGAAATGTAATTTTGTTCCTTTGATTTTTTTTTCCAAAGAAAATTGTTCCTTTGATTTTTAGGTTGAATAAAATTAGGATTTTTTTCTTCTAAAAATTTATATTTTTCTTTTGTTTCTCAGGTTATATGTGATCCTCTAACCTTGACCTGTGGCTTGAGGAGCTGCGACCAAGGGGAATCTAAACCATCAAAGTCACCCAATGATCGCACCTGGCATGGTCCACACTAGCCCTAGGTTGATTACTTTTTTTAGCATGTCTCCGTCCCCAACACAAGGCACAGCCAACCCCCTTGAAGTTTGATCCTGGGTCGCCTTGCTAAAAAGCTCATCCTCAACTAGTTGTATTAGTGAGACTTGAATTTAAAAAATTATACTATTATTATTAATATAATTATATATATATTATTAATAAAAAGATTTTAGTATATTATTTATATTATAATATAGTATATATGTTATAAAGATAATATATTATAACAATCAGTTTTACCTTAGGGTGCAAAGGGCACACTCCCGACGTTTTGGGGTTACACCATACGCATACACAACTTCGAAGCATATAATCATAGGGCTGACTAAAAACAGAGGGCTAAAACGCGACATAGAATTTTCATGACCTCATTGAAATCTCTACAGTGTCAGCGTACGAATCTCCTATATGTTTATAAGAACCTCACATAAAAACATCTTCAACGTAATATAATTATATAAATAAAATATAAATTTAATTTATATTATTATAAATAATATATTTTATTGTAATATTATATTAATCTAATATATAATATATATATTTATAAAAAAATTCTCAGCATTGAGTTTTAAATTTTGATCTTAAAATAAGTAAGCATATTTACTATATTAATTATAATTATAATTAATAATAATAAAAATATGTTTTTAATAATACATATTAATATAAATTACTAGATAGTTATAGTATTAGTATTATGTTTTAATATGAGTTTTTATATTATAGTTTTAATATAAGTAAGGATAAATTAAGTGATCAACTAAGTGAATAAGTTTCAATTAATATTCGAATTCTATATTAAATGTAATATTAGAAACTTTAATATTAAACCCAATATTATAAATCTTCATATTAAACCCAATATTTTAATCTCAATATTAAACCTAATATTATAAACCCTAATATTAAGCACAATATTATGAACCCTAATACTAAAGATGTTAGTATAAATTGTAATATTATGAACCCTAATATTAAAGTCTAATTTTATAATGTCAAAATGTGGTTTTGAATAAATTTAAATGTAATATAACATTGCTATAATGATTGTCAGATTGATTGTCACATTGCGACATTGTTTGTCAAAATGCAACGTTAGATATATTTCAATATCATTCCAAGATCATAGTTTTAAACCCTAATATTAAAACCAGTATTATAAATCCAATATTTAACTCTATTATTAAACATAATATTATGAACCCTAATATTAAACCCTCAAGTTATAAACTCGATATTATACACCTTAATATTAAACTCAATATTTTAAACTCAAATATTAAACCTGAGATAAAAAAAAAAAATTTGTAGTATCATAAACCCTAATATTAAAGGCTAATTTTGTAATGATGAAATTTGATGTTGAATAAATTGAAATGTAATGTAGCATTATGACAATCGGATAGTCAAATATATTGTCACAATGTGAAAATATTTGTCACAATGCAACATTGGATAAATTGTAGTATCATTCCAACATCACAATATTAAACCAAATATTATAAACGTTAACATTATAAAACTTAATATTATAAACTTTTATTTCAAACCCATTATTAAACACTAATATTAAATCCGATAATGCAAACTCCAATAACAAACCAACTATTAAAAACTTCACTATTAAACCCAATATCATAAACTCTGGTATTAGATCTAAAATTATAAACCCTACATTAGAGAATTTTTTGGGTCTAAAATGGACCTCCTAAGGAATATTATAAAATAATAGTGGAAATAATAAAATAAGATTACATTAGCTCATCAAGATTTGGAGGGAAAACAAGAAAAAAGGTACTTTTTCAACTCGTGTTTTCAACTTATCTCCCTACGATATTACTCAAATTTTGAGTGGGAGCACTTGTTCGATGTAGAATTTAATTTTGCATCCAAGGAGTACCCATGTTGCATATTTTTTATGAACCCTATTACACAAAAAATTTGAAATACATGAAAAAACGTGATTGCAACATGGGTACTCCTTGGATGAAAAATTAAATTATGCATCCAACGAGTGCTTGTTCTCGAAATTTGAGTAAAATCGTAGGGAGAAAGGTTGAAAATACGAGTTGAAAAAGTATTTTTTTCATCATTTTATCATTTTACTCCAAACATCGTGAATCATCCCCATGGTTGACATCATCATATTGAAACCTATTGGTTCTTATAAAGTTGATTTTTGTTGTACATTTATTTCAAGGCCTATTTTTTACCTCAAAATTTATTTAATGATATTAAATCCAATATTAAAATCAATATTATAAACCTGACATTTAAAACTCAAATATTAAAACCCTAATAATAAAAACCCTAATATTAAACTCAATGTTATAAACCCTAATATTTAAAACCCTAATGTTTATAATAATGTAATGTAACATTGCAAAAAGTATTGTTAGATAGATTGTCACATTGCCACAATGTTTGTGATAATGAGACATTGGATATATTTCAGCATCATTCCAACATCACAATATTAAACCCTAATATTAAACCAAATATTATAAGCTCAATAGTAAACCCTAATATTAAATCCAATATTAAAAACACTAATATTATAAAACTAGTATTATAAACCTTAGTATTAAACCCAATATTATGAAGCTTATTATTAAACCGAATATTACAAGCTCTAATATTAATACCAATATTAAAAACCCTAATATTATAAACCTAAATATTCAACCCAATACTAAACCCAACATTATAAATCCAATATTAAACCCATTATTGTAAAACCAATATTAAACTCCAATATTAAAAACCCAATATGAAATCCAATATTTAACCTAATATTAATCCCTAATATTATAAGTTCAATATTTAACCCTATTATTAAACTCAATATTATGAATCCTAATATTATAACCCTAATATTAAACCCAATATTATAAACCCAAATATTAAACTAGATATTAAAAACTGTAATGTTGTAAACATATTACTAAAGCCTAATTTTGAAACGTTAAAATGCGACATTGAATAAATTGTAATTTAATGCAACATTGTGACAATGATTATCAATATTAACTAGGACATTGTGGTAATGTTTGTTACAATGTGGCATTAGATAGATTTCAATACCATTCCAACATCACAATATTAAACCCAATAATGCAAACCCCGATATTAAACTTACTATTAAAAACCTTAATATTATGAAACCTAATAATATAAACCCAATATTAAACCCCAATACTATAAACCCAATATTTAAAACACAAAAAATAAAATCCTTATAACAAAAAACCAAATATTAAGCTCTAATAATAAACCTAATATTAAACCTTAATAAACCAACATCACAAACCGTAATATTATAAACTCAACATTATAAACCTCAATATTAAAACCAATATTATAAACCCAATATTAAAAGCCCTAAAATTATAAACTCAATATTATAAACCTTAATATTAAACACCATATTATAAACCCTACTATTAAACCAAATATTTCAAAGTAAATATTAAATCTTAATATTAAACTCAATATTATAAATCATAATATTAAACCTAATATTATAAATTGAATATTAAAAAACCTAATATAATAAAAGGCAATATAATAAGCCCTAATATTGAAGTTTATATTATATATCCTAATATTACAAACCTTAATATTATGTTAAACCAATGTTGAAATGTGACATTGGATAAATTACAATCTAATATAACATTGTGATAATGATTGGCGTATTATGATGTTGCATGAATTCATATACCATTTGGATGTCACAATATTATTATTATTATTATTATTCAAGTTTATTAATATTAATATTGTTATTAATAAACATTTTTAAATCATCATTATCACTGTGTGAGGATGACCTTCGTTGACTAAGGTTGATAATGTTTGACTTTGACGAAGCATTAGTAAAAAAAATCGTGATGTATAACCATGGTTGACCATTCAACCATCTTGATCATAGTTGATCTTGGTTGATCCTATTTTACCATGATTGACTATTCTAGACCATTCTAACCATAGAGATCTTAATTGATGACCATAATTACCTATATTATGTTTTTAATATTATTTACATTAAAATTATTATTAATGATATGAATATAAATAATATTATTATTAATAATAACATTATTATATTATATTACATGTTAAATTAGGTTTGTAATCGCACAACATGTTAAAGTTTGTAAATACATTAATATTAATATAAAGTATTAATAATATATTATATTAAATTAAAATATATTATTTATACTAATGTGATAGTGTTAATGTAATAAAGTATTTATGCAAAATTATTATAATTAATAATATTATTATTGCTAATGTTATTAATATTAATCTTATTAACAATTTTCTAAGGAAATATTACTAATATTAGATTTTAATGTTATATAATAGTTATTTCAATTTTTAAAGTTTGGTAAGACTAAATTTTCATCATGTCCAATATATCATCACAATCGGGGGATTGAACCGATCACTTCACCTCAAGAACTTCCTTAAGAAAACATTTGATTACCATCGATTCCAAACTCTATAAACATGTTGTCTAATAATTATTAATATATATACGTGTTAATATTAATATTAAGATTAGATTTTAAATATTAATAATAATATTAATATTAACATATATATTAAATTAAATTAACATTAACATTAACATTAAAATTATTAACATAAAATTGAAATTAATTAATCAACATTAAATTATTATATAAACTTACTTATAATAAACAAAATTACAATGAAATATAAAATTATTATCTATCAAGCCTATTATTAATATATTAATATTTAATTTTAAATATTATTTTATTAGTTCTGATATAATAATATATTATGACATTATTTTAATAAAAATTAAACACTGATATAAAATTAAAATTATTACAAAGTTAACTTAAGTAGAAAAAGCCTATATTAAAATTATAAAAACCAGTAATAAAACCCAATATTACTATAAACCTTATAAACCTGGTAATAAATGCTTATATTGTTATTATATTATTTTCTTAATTAAAACCTAATATAATGATTAGGTTTATAATAATAAAATTTTAAAAACCTAAGTTTAATTGTAAACTTAAACTTAAACCTAAATCTACTAATAATAAACCTCAACTTAAACTTAACCATAATAATAAAATCTAACAAAAATAAAACTTATTTTACTATATTAAAACCTAATAATAATAAAACTAAATAAACATATATTAAACCTAATAATGCAAATCCCAATATTTAAATCACAAATTTAACCTTTATAAAGAAAAATCAAATATTAAACTTTAATATTAAAACCTATATTATTATAAATTTGACATTATAAACTTTATTATAAACCCAATAATTATAAATCCAATATTGAATGTATATTAAAAACCTTGATATTATAAACTCAATATTATAAATCTTAATATTAAACTCAATATTATAAACCCTAATATTAAATCTAATATTAACAACCTTAATATCATAAACTCAATATTATAAACTTTAATATTAAACTCAATATTATAAGCCCTAATGCTAAATCCAATATTTCAAAGCGAATATTAAACCCTAATATTAAACTCAATATTATAAACCATATATATTAAATATGCCCCAATATTATAAACCAAATATTAAAATGCCTAATATAACAAGGAGCCACTTTCGTGGCGGTAGTCCCTGCCGGGGTGTGCAGGGACAATACAATACAAACGCTGTGACAGTGCAGTATGGAAAAGGTATCAGTCCTTGAATTAGCAAGTTTAGCACCAAGAAGCCAATAGGCCAGAAACTATGCTTCTACAACAAATTTCAATAATTAATAAATAACAGAAAGTAATGTAATCCCATAAAAGAAAAGGGCATACCTGCAGTGACATCAAGCAAGCTGAGATATCCCATACATTAAAGGCTCTGACAACCAATCTTTCACGTGAACCAACATCCCAAATTCCAATATCGCCAACATTCGTTCCAACTGGCAGATAAGGTAGATAAGTCCACTGCTCAAGTTTTAAATGACGAGACACTTTTGACATACAGAGAAATCAATGTGCACACCCAATATAATGAATATTTGGGGCCACATTGAACAAAATATTTCAGAGATTAGAGATAGATCACCTAGTAGTATCGTTGGCTGCAGTGGGTGAAAATCCATGCTCATAAAATTTGAACCCTGGTTAAAGGTTCTTGAAACAATTTTAGGAATTTCTTGCAGGTACATGCTGGGAGGATGAATTGAAGCTGGATAGGACACCTACAATTACAGAATGGAGATGAAAATAAGTCTAGTGATATCTTGGAATAAAGCACAACACCCTTAACACGCTGCTGAAACCCATAAAGCAATTCTGAGTATGTGTGTGTGCATGTGCACACACAGTTTAGTGATTTCCATAATAACACAAGACACTTAACACACTGCTGAAACCCATCTAGCAGCTCTAAGTCTGTGTATGTGCATGTGCTTGACTAACACACAGGTGAGTGATCTCTATAGTCCTCCAACGCCACTCGTTGAAAGTTGAGAAAAGTTTAACAGAAGACTCAACAGCCAGCACAATCTATCAATAATTACATCAAATATTCCCAATACAAACGTAACCAACAAACACCTTTATAACGTTGGAATCTTAGCCAACACACAACGAAAGCTAAGGAAGCTACAGAAGAAAACAATTTATGCAACATTTCAATACGTGCTGAACCCCTCCGTTACCCAGAGACAAATTTGAGAAAGGATGCTATCTCAAAGCGTAAACTGTTGCATCCTGTGTCCATACCTCATCAGTTTGACCAGGACGAATCCGTTTCACAAGATGTTCAGAATCTGCAGATTGATAATCCAATCCGGGATTACTATTGGTGGGTGGAGTCCTTGGGTGTTTTAGCAAAGCAGCTGAAGTCATTTAACAAAAAACCAATTAAAATTTTACATCCTATTTAAATATTGGCACGCTCATCATCTTTGATAAAGATGCTATCTTTTCTCATCTCTCTTTCTAGGCAAAACCTAAAGTCAAGCATGTTACCACATGTTTGCAAACCAAAATATGGAACTTAATCTACTATACAAAATACGGTCATCTCAGTTCACCTGGATGTTGTTGTGAAACCAGAGAAGACGGTGCAGCAGCCACTACAGTATGTGGAGCTGGAGGAAAAGAATTCACCATCCATCCTGCAAGGGCACTTGGATGAGTGGCTGCAGGTTGGAATGGCTGCAGTCAAAATTTTATAACGCATGTTAGATTGACAGTAACTCTGAAATATAGTTGAATGCAGTTTAAAGTAATGGCTAATTCCAGGACAAAGAAATTTTCAACCGACAAAATTATTTACAAGTTACAGGAATTAATTTCTGAACTAATGTAGTCATGACTTACGATATGTGCACCAACAGCAGGAAATGAACCCCCTTTCGAAAGTGCACCAACAAGAGAACTATTTGCAGGAGGAGTTCGAGCTTCATTCGAAGGCACACATGCATGGTCAACAAATAGGGTCTTGATATCAGGATTGGGTCGAGGGTTTTTGCAAAGCTGGTGCTGCCAATTGCGGCTGAAAAAAGAAATCAGAAGTGATTTTACATTTTGCATCATACATGATCAATTCCTTTTAAAAAATATAGCATTTCGACTTCATTTCACTTTCCATAGGCTACTGGGAGAGTTTCAACCTCATACATCCATATTAAAGTCATCCAAAGTACGTAAAAAACTCCCAAACACCACAAATAGAAACTGAGAAGATACAGTTAGAAATCATAATGCCTCAACGCACATGACAAAATGATTAAAATTATCCACCCCTCATAAATTCCGACTGGAACTTTGATATCATATTCATGGTTCTGGGCAGGGGTTATAAGGGATGGATAATTTTGCCAAGCAAGATATCCTACTAGACCTTTGATTTATTAACGTTCTGAGCCGTGAAGCTTTAAGACCGGGAAATGCCAACTTGTCTCGAAAAAGAGGGTTAGCTTCAATCAGCTTTTGAGCTCCAGCAACATAATATTCCGAGCCGATTTTGTGTCTCCATATTTAGAAAGCTGCTCATTTTCTCTGCAAGTGTAACCAATCAAGTTCTCAGGACTTCTCACAGACTAAAACACCACAAAGAATAAGGCAAGGCGTTGACTTTTCGCACGTTAAGTGAAAAATCCCTCTTTACTCGTATTTCAGGAAGAAAAAATGATGGCTGATAGGTTTCCAAGCGGATCAATGTACAATAAAGACTACTTTTTAGTTGAATTAAATAGATAAAATAACAAAGGAGAAGCAACTGGTTGCATGGACCTAAAGTTATCCAGAGTAAGAAGCTGTGTGATCTCTTTGTAAAGTTCCTCGTTGAAAGAAGAGAATACTTTAAGATCCTTCACCAGTATTTCCACAGCTTTTGCTCGATCTTGCCTAGACAATATAACCAAGCAGCAATTAGAACTAACCTATCCAACAACATTCACATGACAACCAAACAAAACACTAATTCCTACACTTGTTCTACAGAAGGAGGACACGACTCACTTGTCCAGAGCTTCAAGATATTTCTGCTTCCTAATCTCAAACAAGATTTTCATGGAATATCGATTGTCATCAACCTTTGTGAAACCAGATAGATACCGCTCCACTTCATCCCACTCTCCAGCCTGGACTTGATCTTCAAAATATTTCATGTTGAAGTAAAAGCCAGATTCTTGCTCTAGTCTGCAGCACGTATATAGAACTTGGTATGAAAAATGTCTCCATCCAACAACTTACAGGTTTGAGCTTCAAAACTTTGGACACATTAATCTTATGCCAGAGATTGAAAATAATAGCAAACGGATATCTCTGTATTAATCCTATCTCCTCTTAAATAGATAACAGCAGAGAAAAGCATAGGTTTATATTTAGTTAATTGACATTCGCTTCAAAACCCTGCATTTTACTGCCGAAAAATAGCAAGTTTTGTTTATGTTCTTTTACCATATAAGTTTAGGTACAGGGTAGAAGAAATGAGAAACGCTGCGAAGCCCATACCGATTTTGTTACAAAAGAGTTAAGAGTTGGTAAATGATTGATTGCTTACTTATGGACTATTTCTTTGAACTTCTCCTAATCCAAAAACTGCAAGATTAGGAACACAAGCTCCCTGCTCAGGGACGACATCGACCCTACTTCCCCAACTCGCTCCAGGGTTAAGATCTCGGAAGTGAAACCCCTTCCTCCTTAACTAGTTTATCGCAGGCAATATTCTATCAATCTTCTCCGTGGCCGAACACTAGGAAATGTAGTGTGCACACAAAGGCAATTTCAATTGATGCGGCCCAAATCCTTCGCCTTACAGTGGGCATTCGGAGAGACTCGGACTATCAGGTTATGGGCACTTCTGCTGCAATCTTCAAGGACACTATTTATTCATGAATTCCTCTGCAAGAAGAGGACAAAAATGGTGCACTGCTGTCATTGGTACTGCTTACTGTAGAAGAACCTCATGATGGCAGGTAATCAAAGAAATGTTGAAAAACATTCAACTTTGGTAGGTAAATCATGCATGGAAAAATTATACAAAATGTGAGAACTGTTCACTGCAGAATAGGCTAACATAACACTAGTACTATTTACTATATTATTCCTGAGAATGCAATGGAAAAGAGAGCTGATAACGTAAAACACTAAAAAAACAATACCCTCAACTGAATTACATTAGAAGCGGCTGTAACTAACTGTCCAACCAGCTAAACAGAATCATTTCATTAAATAAACAGTTAGATGGGGTTTCAGGCTAAAGCAAACCAACCCATCCACAGGGCCTCAGCCAATTTATCAAACTCTGCATGATTATTCTTTAAATATCCATGGGAATCACAGGATTCCACAGACTAACTCCGATTCTTCATCCCCCTGCTGCTCTTCCACTGTCCTCTTGTATGACTGCTGAATACAAATCAATGTCAAAATGCGATATTGGATAAATTGCAATTTAATATAAGATTGTGACAATGATTGGGATGTTGCGACAATGCATAGATTCATGTACAATTTTGATGTCACAACATTATTATTATTATTCACTTATTTGTAAATCAAGTCCCGAGGATGAGTCTTGTTCTAGACTCGAAACGTAGACAATGCAAAAATGAAAACTGTGGAATATAATCTCAAAAACCACACCACAAAAATCTGTAAAACATGAATATTAACATTGTTATTAATAAACATTTTTAAATTGTCATTATCAATGTGTGATGATGACTTTAGTTGACTAAGGTTGACAATGTTTGACTTTGGTTAACCATTAGGTAAAATCATGATCTATAACCATGGTCAACCATTTTAACCATGTCCAACCATTCAACCATCTTGATCATGGTTGACTTTATTATGTATTTAATATTATTTACATTAATGTCAATATTTTTATTAATGATATGAATATTAATAATAATATTATTATTGTTAATAATATTAATATAGATGTTAATAATAACATCAATATATTATATTACATGTTATATTATGTTTTCCATAAAACATCTTAAATATTACTAATAATGTTATTAGTAGTATTACACTTAATAGCCATGAGGGCTAGTTTAATTGGTCAAGTACTTGTCGCATAAGAAGCACACTATGAGTCATCATCGCGAGTTGGTGAGTCAGGCGCGCTGAGCGAGCACGTTTAACCGACTAGTTGGTACGAGGGCACGTGGTGGGCGAGACGAGTCGGTCGCACTTACCAGCGAATTGGAGAGCATGCCCAAACGACGAGGTAGGCTAATTGAACAAGCCAAGAGCATCACACAAAGTCATGATGGGAAAATGATTAAGTGTTGGCGGTGGCGAGTTCATATGGGTGGGCAATCCCACACATGGATGCCCCACACCTAGGCCAACGTTAAAATAAGTGGCGAAGTGGAAAAATGGGAGGTCGGCTTGATGATGTGCAAAGCCCCTACCATGGGTGAGCTACCATATATATTAGTGGGTAGATTGGTGGAGAAGGATCATCGAAAAATCTTCAAGTCTTAAGAGTGCGAGCTAAGGAGAACGAGCTGCAGGCTTGGTCGAATAAGGAGGAAGGGCGAAGTGCAGACGACGGTCAAGGCCGAAGCATGGAGCTGAGGCATAAGAGTGTAGAAGTGTTGGACTGCGGAACGAACGAGCAGGTGGACATAACCGTAGGTGAGTTGGCAAGTTGGTTCGCAGGTCGGCGGGAGGGTTGAACTGCAGGTTGAGCGGACGACAGAATCGTAGAACGAGCAGGCGGGTGACACGGAAGTGCAGACCAGCAAGTTGAGGCACCGCAATGAGCTGGGCGAGGCGACCGCCGGGTGGGCGGTGCGCCCGCAGCTCATGTATGCGATCTGGTTCGAGTGAACGGTGGGTAGGAGTGCCCTACGAGTTGGAGGAAACGAAGGTCCCACTGAGCGGGCACATCGACATAGTGAATGACGAAGTGTGGGTAGGCCACGGGTGTGTGCCAGATGGGCAAAACGTCGGGCATGACTGCACGAGGAAATTCAGTGGGAAGTGAACGACGGGCATGTGCGCGGGCAGGCAAAACGACATCAAGTGTCGTGCTGAATGGTGAACGGTGGAGCGTGGCCCGTGGGCAGTGCAACCCGACCCAGTGAAGGGCGGGCTCACCGAACGACTGTTCGGGCAAGTCTGCACAGTGGTGTAGGATGAGTTGTAAAGTTAGATAATTTTGAGAGTTCGAACGTGGGGTTCCTCTCCGGCTATTAATTTTATGTAAATTGATATCGTCATTATTATTGTGGGTAGACTCATACTTTAGCGAGTTTCCTCTGGTGTTATTTATCCATTATGCAGTTGTGTTGAAATAATAATGATGATGAAAGTTTCATGAATGTATGTTTTCCGTTGTGCTTATGAAAGATATACTTAGAAAGTGAAAAATGAACTAAGTATGGAATGTTAGGTGTAGTCCACACTTGTGAGTATTGTTAAAAAGAAAACGGGTGGTGGTGCCGCACCCCCTTCGTACGATTGAAAGATTATCGCTAGGGTAGGGGTGTGACACCGAGGGTAGGCTTCGGAATGAACTGATGGGACTAATCCCTTTGAGAGGATCTACTTGAAACCATTTCCATGAACGTAGTGCTCAATGATCTCCAGAGTTCGTGAACCACTTAAAAAATACATAAATTAATAGATATCATAATAATAAATATATAAATTATATAATATATTCTAATTAATAAATTATATATATTAAGAATTGTAATAGTAATATTATTGCTAATAATTAATATTATCAATATTTTCTAAAGGAAATATTATTAAAAATATAATTATTAGTGTGTAATAGTAATTATAATGTTAATAGTGATATTAATATGGATTAATATTAAAATTATATTAAAATAATGTGTTAAATTATTATAAAATTTATAATAATTTTTTTTAAATGGAATGTAAAATTATTAATGAAAGCCATTAAATATGAAAAATTATGTTAAAATATTCTGTAATATGATAATAAATATAAAACATATGATATAAAAATTAAATCTAATATAAAACTAAAAAATATCAAACTATATAAGTAGAAAAATCCGAATATTATATATAAAACCTAAAATAATAACATTCATATATTATAGAACTTAATAATAAAACCAATATTATATAAAACTAATTATATAAACTTAATTATATCATACCTATATATTAACAATCTAAACCCCTAAATCTTTAATCAATAATAATTATTAATTATCCAATTTAACATCAAGCCCAAATTGATATAGAGACCTTTCTGTTTAAACCTAAACCAATAAAACAAAAACTAATATAAAAACTAATAACAATAAAATTTTAAAATAAATTTTATTGTATTAAAACCCAATAATAATAAAAGTTAAACACATATATTATGTTAAACCATAAAATAATATACGCACACAGTAAACCTATATAATAATAATAAAAAGCACATTTTATATTAAACCTAAACAAAAATAATAAAACCTAAACATGACATTATTTATGGCAACATGGAGTAGAAGGAACAAATAAAGGTGGTCATTACACTCATGGTTTCCAAGACATTTGGCAAAGGCAGACCTAAAACCTTATATTATAAATTAAATCTAAAACTTAAAAGGTTAAATTGTTACACTGTAATTACAAACGTGCAATTTTTTTTTACGAGGGAATGGAAATGTGGTGGCAGGGTCCATTTCATAATTTAATGCGTCCATCTTTCAAATAGGTTATGTAAGTTTTATCAAGTCACTTTTCAAGGAAGTCAATCTAATTTTCATTAATTTTCATACTTATCAATCATTACTGGAAGAATAAATTTGTAATTATAATTTGGAAAAAAAATAATTTAAATGGGCTTAATTACACTTCATTTTTCGTTCCCTACATACAAAGCTAACGAGATTCTAGAATATAGAGAGCATGGCCCCGTAGGTAGAAAAATGAGAAGCTAAGTACATTTTTGGTCACAATGACAACCAAAATAATGTCATTCATGCATTCAATACCAATACTGAAATCTTTGGTGGAAATAACTATTTAAATTTTAGTCCCCCTGATGTGTATGTTGCAATTTGACTTCCCATCAATAGAAAACTATGATGGCCATGTCTGAATATTGCACCTTCTGCTTCATAGGTTTCCAATTACAAAGAACTTGGAAAAACAAGATCCTATAAAATGCACGACTTTAAAAAACTCAAGTGTACAGTTATACACTAAATTTTCCATTTAATACGGTTATAGAGTCAGGATCGATGAGACAATCCTTCTCGCTTCAGATATTGGAAATATTCTATAAAACCAAATTTTTGCTAATTCAAAGTAGACTAGGTTGAAGTGCAGTTCATGTTCGATGAATTAAAAAGTGTAATTAACTTGGAACTCCCAGTTACCTTTTAGATATTTTGTCGAGCAGTTGGAAAACATTCTGAGTCTTACCCCTATGCTTTATCTCTCTCCCATGCAGGCCTAGTGTTGTATGTTTAAACTGACACGACCTTTGTAATGCTCTTGACCCCAGTCGAACAACACTATGTACCCAAAAATAAAAATTCACCGACTGTTCTATGGGAAGCACATAATTTTGGGTTCTAGTTATTAAACCCTGCCTCACTGCCTATGCCCCTATAATTATGTGCAAACCTCAGTGTAAATATGTCACATGGCCACTTGACCTAGCTATGAATCCATTAAATAAATGTATATTTAGAGAGTAATTATTGTAGTGCTTTAAAATTAACATTTACAAAATAATTAGGGTTCACACATAACAACTCAGCGTCATATGCAATTGTTTATACCAAAAACCCAATCAACAAAACCCAGTAAAAATATGGCCATAGTGAAAACATATGCAAAATACACAAATACACATATTTGACCATAGTAACTTAAATAAAATGAGGTCCAACACTAATTGTGTAGAATTTGGGAAACATAACCATTATGCATATAAACAATAGAATTAGATAGAATTTGTATATAATGGACCAAACCCTAAATGGACCAAACCCTAACAACATCTTTAGAATGTATATAATTAATTTCGAGAATCAGGTACTATATATTAAGTTGAGATTTAACCACATATTATATTAGAAACTATATACATTAATTATATTTTACAGAACGCAATAATCGTAAACACAAAACCTAGACTAGAGTTTATAAGAAAACACGACTCATAAACATAAATCAATACACATAACATATGAACAATTATATATAACTAAAAAGCAACTAGCTATGGGCTCTCCACGTTCCACTTATCCAAAGACCTCATGGTTCATAAATATCAACAATGGGTCACCCCGATCTGGAGCTAAAACTCCATGGGAAATGGTGAAAACCAAATAATAAACACATAAAAAATGACAATGTACACATTCAATAGGAACTACTCTAACCATAGGCTCCTACTCTCCTAATATGCTCGAGTGGCACACCCCTTCTTCACGCTTTTTCCAATTCCTCAGTGATATGCACTTCTTCAAGCACATTACGTCTAACCAAGATGACCTTGAATTCGGTCTTGCAATAGCACATTCCACTCTCCGGGCACCTTTCAATCTATAAACCAAAACAACTTCTAGTTGGTCCAAAACCCAAGCATGGGGCTCACAAGCTGATTTCTCAAATTGAATTCATGAGAATTGTAGTCGATTGAAAATTCCACACTCATGACTCACTAATTAAACCATAATTATGAACGAAATGAATTCATAATATCACTCTTTCCATTCTCGGGAAAACACACATATAACTGCATGGCCCCTCTCTTCCATGTGGTACACCATGAGAACATGTGGGCCCCATGTGTCCTTTTAACCAAACCTTGTCACATCATCAACACCTGACAAAAAATATCCTATTACTTGTCACCATGAAGTTGAGCTGCCCCTCATACCCATTACCGTGGAGTGGGATTCACAATTAATTTATTTTGTTAATATAATATATGTACAAAAGTTACATTATATTTATAAGTTTTTCCCTCCGACCACTTATACAAATTGGCATATAAACCTGGGCATAGTGGCCTCAAAATATTTAAAAATAAACACATGGGAAAGAAGGCCTGCAAAATAACTCTAGCACACCATCCTAATAGTTATATACATCCAACTCACTAGCCTAAATATCGAAGTACATATATTTACATTGTCCTATACTAGAAAATCTATTGCAAATGGCATATAATTATCATTCCTCATGTGAAAAAATCATCATCTCAGTGCCATTCCTTAATCAGTTATGGCATTTCAACCTCATATGTAATAGCTTGTTTAACTATGAATTCATTAAGAATATTTTTATCAAGTTTTACATAAGCTTTAGATACCTTGTATATATTTTCGAGATCCTCTAACATGAATGATCCAATGAGATGCCTATTTCCATCGACAATGGTCTTGGTTTTGAGATCAACATGGCTAATAGCCTACACACCATGTTTGTATAAGGAATGATAACAAACCTCATAGCAAACCCATTGATTTTAAAATCTATTTCTAATTACAATTAAGCTTTATGTGCGAGTCAACTTAGTTTATGTTTTGAAACGTAATGAGCAATTGTAAGAAAGACTTGAAGAAATGGTGGTAAGAAGAGAGTGAAAAAAACAAATTGATAACATATTTCACCTTAATTGGCTACATCTCTGGGCCCACTCAACCGAGAAACAATTTCATTATTATAACATGAAGCATCTCATATGCTTTGTCACATCATTATGGAACTCAAATCTGCAACAATGTTATCACGGACTCTAGAAAGGTTGTGGCACTGAACTCAGGGTCCTCCTATTTTTTATTTGTGCGAAAAGTGTCTTAAACTACCTTAGTTTCTCGTTATACACCTCTTATGTCTTAGAAAGAAAGCACCTTTCCATTGCACACTTTTTCCACCAATAGATCCCTAATACATCATGTCTTGCATAAATTATGATGGACAAATTTCCATCCTTAGGCTATTCAAAAGTGGATTTAAAACCACTATATTTGTAGATACATGGCATAAACATGTTTAAAATGAGGTTGGGTTTGATTGATTTCACACAATGGTGAACTATGGCACGTTGGTAATGCATTGTAATGTTATACCCTAATCCTTGGGTTCATTCAACCTTCCCATTGTTCAGACACTAGTTTTTAACCTCTATCATGACAATTTAAACATGTGCACATAACTCCAAAGATTAGCCCCTGTGGCATTGTGGTAAAATGATTTATTAATAAAGTGGAGGTTGCAAGTTCAATCCACCATTCAGTTATGATATTTCCAACTTGGGAAAATATTACTATATCAAAATCATATTATGTCACACCACTTTACAAGGCTTACCATTCGATAGGTTGGTTAAAACACTTGATTTGTTGCAAATAGGTCACAAGTTCGAATCACGACCATTTTGGATTTTGCAGAACAAATGAAAAACAAATTTTAAATAGAGGATTGTCAATGTGGATAGCAAGAACCACTTTTGGCGCAATGGTATGTCCCACCATTCACTTCAGTGAGGTTGAGGGTTTGATCCTCCATCTAACTGTTCCATGGACTATTTTGGCTCGACTTGGGCTTCCACGTGGAAACTAGTGATTGGGTCACATGTTAGTGGATGATTGAACCACATGTCAACCTAGTCACTTGCCACTGTTGTAGCCACGTCACCGTGCTACGTAAGCCTACCACATCAATGCCATGTCATTAACTCGTGCCACATACCATTTCCTGACTGGGCTACATTTATGCAACATCAACATCCATATTAGTGTGTCATTTAATCATACTACCACATGTCCTTTTGTGGTGTTTCCATGTGGCACTCGTGTTGAATTTTTGTCTATTTGGCTTAAACTTCATAATGTCATAACTTTCTCATATGAAATCCATTTGACTTTATTCAAGAATTGTTGGAAATCTCTCAATGAGCTCTTTGACATGCATGTAATCATTAGAGGACATTTAAGCCTTAAAGTGCCCATAAAATTTTCACGTAATTTCCATGTCATAATATGTAAACTAATCAAAATCCTTTAAATTTAAAAACAGGTATATTTAAATATTTTGGAGGGAAAAGAAAAAACATTATTTTTAATTGTATTTTTGGGTTATCTCCTTATAGGTTTACTGAAATTTCATTGGGGAATTAAATTTTGCATCCAACGAGTACCCATTATGCATACTTTTGAGAAGACCCACATTGATAAAAATTGAAGATACATTAAAAAAATGTGTTAAAATTGTTTTTTTTTTTAATGTATCTGCAATTTTTATCAATGTGGGTCTTATCAAAAGTATGCATAATGGGTACTCATTGGATGCAAAATTTAATTCTACATCCAATGAGTGCCTACACTTAAAATTTGAGTGAAAATATAAGGAGATAATTAAAAAATACAATTAAAAAAAATAGTTTTCTTCTGTTTTCTCCAAAATTCATAAGTCTTATTTTATTATTTTAACTATTATTTTATTATTTTTCCTTAGGAGGCCACTTTTAGGCTGAAATTTCCTCTAATGTTCATCCGAAGTTGAGAACATCAATTTTACATGTTTTTAGAGATCCTCCTAGATCAAACCTCCCCAGAAAAGGACTTTTATTCTACCAAAAGCCTACATACATGGATTGACTTATCTCTCTTATTTTTACACTCTAAAAAACATAAAATCTCTATGTTGCATATGAGTGATGTCATAATAGGTCATTACTTGTACAATTCCCTCGGGTGGATCTCGTACACAACATGTGAGGTTTACAAAATTTGATGCAACTAACTCTACAAATAGTTTACCCATTTCTTATCCAACCAAGCTAATGGATTCTCCTTTCTTAGTTGAGATATTTCATGGACTACTTGTTGGATTGTTATTACATGCTCCACTCTTTCATTGGTTACCTCCTTCTTTGTGGGTGCCTGCATAACTTTCTTTCCCTACTTTGGACAAAGTTGTGAATGGAGTTTCTAGCATTTCTCAATCCAGTGCTCACTCATATTGAAATGAGTGCAATAGTTCTTCAACACCAAGTCATTCTTATCATTCTCGATATTATGATTTGGCGTTTTGTCTTTATGTTTGGTCTCCTTCTCGATGTACATGATCTTCCTATATAAGTATTTCCTCTTCCAACATTTGGTGACACAATGGTTATGTAATCCAAAAAACGTGCATGGAAAAGTGTACCATGAACTTTGTATTATATTGCCAATTTTCTTGTAATCTAAAAATACATTGGAATAATCAAGCCTATTATACCTGTGAGGATTGTTTGTTGTGCAATTTTTCCAAGGAGAATCTATCTTCAATCTTATTTTAGATGTATTGCATGCTTGATAATTATTAGTAAATGGTGTGTCATCACTTTGCATAGCTTTTTATTGTAATGGTTTAAGTTCTCCCTATGAATAATTCCTTCCTTCCACTACTCTAGAGCATTCCCCTTCACCATACTCCAATCCTACATATCCTGGTATTCTCTCAACTTCTATGGGTTTAAGTATACCTTGGACATTAATTCCAAGTCCCTTTCCTTCATAACCCACCTTGGTTAGTAATTTCAACCCAACACCTTGAGTGTGTTTGTCAAGTGCACCAAAGGAAAGATATCCTTGATGGAAGAAAAAGAAGAGCATGAAAAGTTACTTACATTCATAGTTTCTGAATCATATATGGAAGATGGTTTGTTTATAAAGGTAAACTCTCCTTCCCCCTCAATTCTACACCATTCTAAAACTTTTCCAAAGATTTTTCTGCGACGTCCAATTGCAATGCATTTCTTAGATAATCCTAGTGAGGAATTCACCATGAAGTAGAGATTGATCGTGTAACTCTTTCTTCTCATATTTGGATATTTGCAACAATCTTCATAATTCAAAATTTTCCACCTAAATATACTAGTTAATATCTTCAAGCTCCTTAGTTCTCTTGTGCTTCAAATCTTTTCCCATAGTTAACATGCACTTGCAAATCTTGTCACAACAAATATGATATTAAATTTGATTCAAAGATCTATGAATGATTGCAATTAATCTTTATGTTCCAGTCAACCCACGGGAAGGAAAAACAATTGGAAATCACAATATTATAAAATATTATGTAAACCATTTGATTCAAGGTTCAAATCCTCGTGAGTCAAGATGAAAAGAAAATCTTTATGTGCAATTCAATTTAATTTAAGTTCTGAAGCTTAATGAGAAATTCTAAGAAATACTTGAAGAAATGAGTAGTAGGAAGAGAGCGAAAAACACAAATTGATAGCGGAGTTCACCTGATTTTAGCTATGTCTTTGGGCCCTCTCAACTGATTAACCATTCCATTATTATAATGTGAAGCATCTCATATGCTTTGTTACATCATTATGGAACTCAAAATTACAACAATGTTATCACCAACTCTGGGAATATTGTGGCACTAAACTCAAGCTCCTGTTACTTTCAATCTGTGTGAAAGTTTCCACAACTACCTTAGTTTCCCATTCTATACTTCATGTGTCTTAGAATGAAACTACATTGGATTGCACACTTTGTCCACCAATAGATCCCCAACACATCGATATCTTGAAAAAAATATGATGGACAAATCACCATCCTCGGGTTATTCAAAAGTGGCTTTAAAAACATTTTATTTGTAAATACACTACATAAATATGATAACAATGATGTTGGGTTTGACCATTTCACACAATAATGAACTATGGCACATTGGTAAGGCATTGTAATGGTGTACGCAAGTCTCAGGTCCATTCCATGGTTTCCTATTATTTAGCCACTACTGTTAAACCTATTATAAAAATATAAACCTACAAGAAAACCTAAACCTATGCACAAACTCCCAAAGCTCAACCCTTGTGGCATAGTGGTAAAAGGATTTATTAATATAATGGAGTTTATAGGTTCAATCCACCATTCAGTTATGATTTTATGTTTTTGGGAAAATAATACCATATCAACATAATATTATGTCACCCCCCTTTATAAGGCTTATTGTTTGACACATTCGTTAAAATAGGCTTAACATTTGACACATTGGTTAAAAAACTTGATCTACTTTGTAGAGGTCATAAGTTTGAATCCCAATAGTTTTCAATTTTCCAAAAAAATTGAACAACAAACTCTAAATAGAAGATCGCCAACACGGAAGGTAAGAATCAAAATTTGCACAATAATATGTCCCTTCATTTGCTGGTGAGGTTGAGGGTTTGATCCTCCATATGACCATTATGTGGATCATTTTTCCTAGACTCGGGCTACCACATGGAAAGAAATTATTGGGCCATGTTTCACATAATGACTAGACCACATGCCAACTCGGTCTCCTGTCACTGTTGGAGCCACATCACCCTACTGAGTTACCTTGTCACGTAGGCGCCATGCCACTCGATCATGTCATTCAATCATGTCATGTGTCATTTCCGGATTGGCTCACATGTCTACCACGTCAACATTTGTACTACTACATGTCCTTATATAGTGCTACCATGTGGCACCCCTGTTGGAAATGTAGATCACTACTTAGGGGGAGTGAATTAACATTGATGGCACTTATAAAATTTTCACCAATTGATTTATCTTTTAACAATTCACAATATGAAACACATAATGAGATATGAGAGCATCAAATATAAAAAGAAAACCATAAAAACATGAGACACATGAGACACAAATAATTTATGATGGAAACCCTTAGGGGGAGAAATACCACTTGCTACTGATGTGCCGCTCCTTATTCTCTTATTATTATATAAACAAATTCTTTTACATCTTTCAGTTGGCCACCAAAATCTAGGATCCACTACCCATATGAACAATATTGTTGGTCATGTTGTGCAGTCAATCCTTTCTACTGATAGAAACGATCCCTCTAGTCCTATGGGAGGATCTAGCAACAAACTAGACAAATATGTGCAAAATTTCCTAGTTTATATTAGAAAATACAAAGGAAGATAGATGACCTACCTCACTCTGATGCTAACACTCGTTGATGTCATTTTCGATATTCTCGCTTCCAATTTCAATCCTCTCTACACCCTTGTGGATGAATACCTACAAGGAAGATCAAACAAAGACAAAAAAGGCGTACATAGCATAATTCATTCTAACATAAACTATGTGAAAGATCAAAGAGTATCACACTAAATGAGTAATGATTTACACACTTATGGAAAGAAAACACATAATGTATTATTAATAGAAAGTAAGGGAAGCATAAAACCACTTAAGCCTTGATGTTGGAAGCCTCCTTTGGATGAGTTTCTAAGTCCTAGCAAAGATCTTCAAGCACTCCTTTCTTCTTAGCAAAATCAACATTATTTAGGCATAGTTTCAGCATAGGAGGGAAACCAAGCAATAGCCAACCAGTTATGGATAGTAGGGATCTAATTTATAGGTAAGGAGAGGGAGTTAAGGATCCATAAAAGGAGGGAGAATTTCCACAACTCAAGTGAAAGATCCATGAAAGTAGGACCAAGGACCAATATTGGGAGATCTCACTTTAATCCTTATTCACCTGTAACCAGCTCGTCGTTCTCGAGACTTCTAGTAAGAGAAGATGCTCCTCCACTTTATGAAAAACTACCTAAAGAGGTTGAACATGGGTTTTCCTTATAAAATTTGCGCTGGTAGTGCTAGGTTAGCATAGTGAAACAAGTTATCAGCATGGTTCACCAGTGGTGCAAAATGCGTTGATCCTAAAAACTAGGCTTTTGACAAGTTTTGTCAAAAATTCTTTAAGGGCAATTTTTCTTCTTTTCTTAAAGGATTTTTATGTATATGTTTCATGGTGAATACACCAACAAATTTCACCATTTTGATGCTTCAGGATATGGGACGAGAAGTCTGACAAAATATTGTGTAATAGGTCATTGCTAACTAGGAATTCTCTACACCACTCCCAATAAGCCTCGCCTAGCCACCACTAGATGAGATATTCTACTGCCAATATATTGTTTTGTTGGCCAGTACCAACAAGTAGCCACCACCCTTATCTTTTTCAACCACTACTGACAGAAGGCCACCACCTCCTCAAACTCTTGAAGCCAAGGTTTCATTCATTTTCAAATTGGAATCCAATGAGAAATGCACAACTCAATAACAACTAAATCTAGTTTATAAAATGATAAATCTGATCAACAAAGGAACTGCATATGGTAATCTGATAAATACATCAGAAACAACAAAATAGTCTAAATAAATATTCAATACTCTTTTTTCTCGATCTCCTCACTCTTTACTCAAGATGCACACTGAAATACACTTCTGCTACATTTTGTAACTACTGCAAAATGCTTCAAATCATCAACATAATTTTCTCGTAGTTTTCACACTCTTCTCCTCTCACACACTTTCTCAACCAATAGTACAACTAACCAACCTAAACGACTCAAAGCATTCTCTTATAAATAATTTGTTGGATTCATTAAAACAATAATTACATTTTGAGTAATGGAGCACTCAACATCTCTATTCATAAAATAGAATTGATCTGGTATTTTGAAAATTTCTCCTCTATCACTCGATCCTCCTTAATTTACAATAAATGAGGAATATTTTCAACTTTAACTATCTTCTAAATAACTTGTTGAACTTTTTGATGAATTACCAAGTGCAAAAACCAAAGGAAATGCCTCTAGAAGTAACTTGAGTGCACACACAATTCAAAAAAATCACTTAACTGGTCATAATGCAATTTATAGGCTGATACCTGCATCATAATGCACTTAATAGGTCATTATTTGTGTTATGCCTGTAACACACCCTTGAAACCTAGAACTTTCATGATAACACACTTTATCCCCTAGAACCTACATTATACCGCATCTATGAGGTTTTTACCTGTGTTACCTCATCTAAACATCCTTTCTTCAACCACATTTGCAACTAATCTCTTCCAGAGCCTATCCAGCATATCAAGCACCTATCAAAGCATCTCTTGAACCTATAAAGCCTCTGCAAACCCATATCAAGCCTCTGATAATCATGGTGAAGCCTCCAAACCTATTCAATCTTTCTTTGCAAGTATCAAGACATCATCATTAGACTCCACCTTGCTAGATACCTTTGCATCCTCCTCCAAGTATTCTGCCAATCAAAAAGATCGATATACAATCTAAGTTGTCATCATCAAAAGAAAAATAGTGCTAAGTACCTGTTGACATCAATGCCAACATTTTCACCCTTTGGCATTAATGTCGACCTCAACCTGATCCCTTTAACCAAATCTGACTTGTAAAGTTGATCTCCAAACTTTGAAGTTGATCTTCATACTCTCTCCATAATATCTCCCCCTTTGAAATCAATGGCAAAGGGAAATATTAACACTAGAAAACAACTCCAACAATGTGGGGGGCTAAGAGAAGTAACCGCCCTGAAATACTCAACTCCATGTCGATACAAACCGATCTTCTAATAATAAAGAAAAGCATGTGAATCAATGATCTCAGTTGCCAAACATGACTCTTTGCAACACCATACATCCTCTCATGCTAAACATGCTCCCCTAAAGCATGTAATGGAGATGCAAACACATTGTATATGGAGAGCAAAAATATACAATGAAGTGTCATTCAAATACAAAGCTTCATGGAGAAAATACATGGTTGTTGTTATCTCAAAATCAGAGCCTGATAGGCTGCTATGATCAGGTAGACTTCAAGTAACTATTTCAAAACAACTTTAGGCTGAGGCTTAGCCTCCCCAACCTGAGAGGGCTCTCTCAAAGGATTAATGATTTTTTATTATAAGTAAGATGGCTAACTCTTGTCAAACAAATGTAAAATGTGAGTGGTTGAAACACAATTAGAAAGTATCCATTGCGTTATGGAGTTAGATATGCTTCAGTATTGACAGTAGAGTTAGCTTTGCATAGAAGTCAGGGCATTCAGAATCCAACATAGGTAGAACATATCAAACACATAGGGGACCAACACAGTTTACAAATGCATGCAGGAAATTAGAGCACTGTAAGTGAATTCTAAGTGATCACACATTCATAACATATTAGATAATAGAAAGAAGAAAACACAATACATTTAGAACATCAAATTCTTTATGATTCCTGAGAAGCAAGGCCAATATTGTATTACTAGAAAATATAGTCTGTACATAAAGCCAAATATGAGAGCTTTTCTCAATAATTTTCCAACCCTTTGTACATCAGCTCTTCTGCTATATATAGAGCTATGAGATTCCTCCTCTAGCATGAGGGGAACTCGAATTCTGCTTGCTATGACACCTATTCAAACTTTAACTAATTATTAAATGTAACAGACTGCTAACTATACGTTTTAGAAACCTAAGACAATTAGGAGTCTAACTCCACATCATGCTCGTAATAGCATTAATTACAATCAAATCTCGTTCTCTGACAAGCGTTCTCCTTCAATTTAGCTGTGGTGGATGTTTGAAGCTCCTTACTGGTCCTTAATGTCTTATCCCTTTACTGCTGCTGAGAAGTAGGAAACTGCCCCTGTTTTTCTGCCTTTGGTTTCCTCCAAGATATTTGAAACCAATTAACCATGTTGATCTTCTTTAATTACCCAACAATTTATTGGAGTGCCACATTCTTTATGTGCTGTAAGCCTTTCCCATATTTATGTGTGATGACAAAACCTCTTCAAAGATGATTGAAAAGTCATTTACAACACTAGCGGTGATCATTTGTATAACAAAAAGTTTAAAGTTCATATAAATTCCTTCCGGTTGTTTTTCCCTAGCTGATTGCTTTCACATTGTGAATGATCCCTTTCTGAAACTCCCTTTCCAAAAAAATTTCCTTCGGTCATTCAAAATTGGTTGACAGAGTTAATTATGCAGATACAGCAATTTCGTAGCGCACATTAGACATCATCTACTGCAGTTAAGTAGCGCGCTACGAAACTACTGTGTAATCACAAAAACATAGCTTTGAACCCAAATTTGACTGTCTTGCGCTTCTTCACACTCAGATATCCTTTGCAGCTGCTCTGAATCTATTCAAAAATGAATACGATAAACCATCAAAATTTTGAGACTCATTCTTACCTGCTAAGGAAACCTTTCTTGCTGGCTTAGCTGGATCCTCAAATCTTCAATTTTCCTTTTCATAACTCTGATCCCAGCTCTTAGTTTCATATTAAATTTTCTGATGAATGCTACTTCCTTTAATGCAGGAACTGTCCAGGTATAGTATTGGGTATTACAGTCGACCACCTCGGGTATTTGAAATGATTTGTCTTCCCACAGAGCTTGCATTTTGTCAAAATGAGCTTCCTTGATTGCATGCTTCCTAGAGGCTTTCTTCAATCTAGAAATTTCAAGATTTGCTAACCTCAACTTATTTTTCAATTCTTCAACACCATATTCCTCTTGCAAGATAATCTCCTTTCCTCTATCTTCTTTACGCAGCTGTGATGATGTTTCTAATGAAGTCACAGGTCTGTCATGAGTTTTTACAATCTCCTTTGTTTCACTTGCTTCTGGCAGCATCTCCTGTATCTGTTTGAAATTCCTCGTCATGGGTCTTCTTGGGTTAAAGACAAATTGAGCAACTTGGTCATAAAACTTGAGCTTTTTCGAGGCTTTGATTCTTTTAGTCTTGTCTTTACCTGATTCCATCAAATCTACTTGAACCAGGGGAGATTCTTCAATATCAATGGCTTGCAGTAAGTCATTCAAGTTTCCCTTTGAAACAGGGCTTTCCTTAGCAACCACCTTCTTGCCCTTTTCCTTAGCTAATTGACTCCTAGTCATTCTTCTCTGGACTAATTCTCCTGTAGATGATTCATGTCTACCTTCTTTGATCTGGGTTTTCTCTTTCAGGGACTGCTGGGGTGTGTCTTGGATAACCATTGATCTGGCGGGCTCCCTTACTTGTTTCCTAGCTTTCAATTTTGTGAATCTCTTGGATCTTGTTTCTATACGATGACCAATTGTTGGTGGAGAATTTTTTACCACTTGAGGACTGAGGCCGGTTTCATTTTTGAAGCCAGACATAAACATGAAAGTG
Organism: Pinus taeda; assembly: GCA_000404065.3. Classification (NCBI taxonomy): domain Eukaryota; kingdom Viridiplantae; phylum Streptophyta; class Pinopsida; order Pinales; family Pinaceae; genus Pinus; species Pinus taeda. Next base: position 43,650 of record APFE031180158.1, read on the forward strand.
GGCCAATCCCTACCTACTCTCTGGAGTTCATGCAGAACGATCAACTTAACTAAGCTGTGGTGAAACGATGAAGTCTCACAGGCTTCTTTCCTTAGCTGCACCTTGTCACACATTTTGCTTAGGCTACGAAATAAGTAGAAAGGTAAATCAAGAGATATATTGCCTGTGAAATGCAACAGAAGCTTGAAATGATATGAATACACCTTATTATATCTCCCTTCATAGGTAAGGTATCTCTGTATGCATGTAAGCAAATTGGCATATGAGTCCTTGACATAATTTCTAGGCACATACTTGTTTAAATCTGAGTCAATGAACTCCAGCTTTAGAAATTCTTTGCAGGGGGTCATATCAAATTTGAAATATTTGAACCAAATTTCTTTTCCCCTTGGAATCTCAGTAACTGTGGATATTACCTCTGGTGAGATTTGTAATTCAAGCATCCCAACCTTTGAATTCAGTCCTGTGAAATTCAAGGCAAATTCTTTGGTTATTTGTGCATGACCTCCCTGGAGTTTCTTGCAAAAATTCCAACATCCAACCTGATTGAATGCATGCTCAACTTCTTTGTTCTTCAAGATAATGTCTAAACCTTTAGGTTCGTTCCTCAAATGTCTACCTGACCTGTGCTCTTTTCTTTCTATAGATCCTTCCATGAGAATTCAGCGTAATGAACACTTGATAGACTGGCATTGTCTCAACCTTTGATCGCTGCCTCACTTGAATACTGCCTCGCTTGACATTCAAGGAATTCAAATTTAACATTTGCTGATTTGTTCCTCATGCAATGAGTACAATCATAATTATGACTGTGAATACCTGGCTCTTCTTGAAACTTGCAATCCGAGCATACCAAGGTACCTAACGACTCTAATGATGAAGATATGCAGTTGGACATGATAGGAGAAGTGTATAAGCTGATAGCGGATGATGCAACCATAGCTGAATTTGATAGATATGACAGCTAAGAAAGATTTGCTACGAATTGCACGAATCTCCGATTTCGTAGCGCAGCCAGTGTAATATCTGGGTTATGCGCTACGAAAACACCTAAAACTGTGATGCGCTACGAAAACACCTAAAGCATTTCCTAACACATAAGAACCTTTATAACCAGCTTGATATAGAGAGTCTATGTAAGTTATGGGACCAATGGTGAATGAGAACGGACTATTGACTTTTATTTAACCATCCTACCAAGACTCCTAAGACACTAAGACTTAGATACTAAAGTAATCATGGAAAGACTAAACTCGGACTAACACCTAACCCTCACATTCAAACTGATGTGAATAATTTATAAATTGCTTCTTAAGTGATAACAGTTGTGATAAGTACATAAGACTGATCTATGCCTCCTCTATAAGCATACCTATCACCAACCAATGACTCTATGTACCTGTTGACGGTGTTGGAGCCACCAACATTCAAGTGTTGGAGCCACCAACATTCAAGGCATCTCCCCGATATGAAGTCCCAACTAGACCTCACATCATTTGGTGTAGGAGTCCCATCCAGTATGATGGCTCGGTTGCCATTATCTTAGAGATTTTCCTTAGCTCTTATTGTTCAGCACATGAGAGTTCTATGCTTGTAACTTCAAGAAAGTGAGGTGAGTGTGTGTGGTGAGTGCTTAATGTAAATTTGTGTTTGGGTTCTCTTACTGTCAAAAGGGGGAGGTAAAGTGAGCCTCTTGATGAGAGGGAATAGTCCCAAACCAAGTAGAAACACACGCAAACACAAAAAGGGTCCGTCCAACATCCAATGGAATAGTCCACAGCAGATGCAACAGATGTGAAAACCAAAGTTCAAGGGAAAACACGTACACCGTCCAATAGAATAGTCCACATGGAGGTGATAGTCGTTAAAACCAAGAAAACAAAAACATGGTTTATCTAATGTCCGATGGAGTAGCCCACACATATGGTATAGTAGTGATAAACAATACAACACATCTTCAACAATATGAGTACTAAAATAATCGAAGTAGTTCATCTATCTTAGTATAGGTTAAGCAAACATGCATTACAAATGTTTAAATAATAGTCTTACAAATGGATACAAAACATGCGTGAAAACATGTTGGCCTAAGATAGGCTTCTGAATTAAGCAAAAGATCCAAGACATATGTACACCATACGTCACTAGTCCTAGTAGTGGAAGGTTGGAGCCAATTCTCTCTGCTCAAAGAATAGACTACAAACTCTCAGGGCTATATGGGACGAGCCAAGGTGAAAAGTCCTTTGCTCATACAATGAGGGGGTATATATAGCCAAGGGGGAATAACTAACCCTTGTGACTCTTTGAATTCACTCATCACTGTTTGACTTCTTATGAATTTTTGACTTTACATAACTCTTCAACTTCCTATGTGGGTCTCTTGGACTTCCACTTTACATTACATTGATTACAACAAGTATGGCCCATAATAGTGACGTGGCTGAGACAATTCATGACACAACTCTGTATGACACTACTGACATGTATTAGCTGATTGTGGTGCCTGTGTCGAGCTATTGTGTTGTTGATTGACAATATGCTCTCGATGTAATATGTCTTCACCTCTGCATGGAAAAGTGCATGGGCTCTTTGATGGTCTTGGTCTTTTATTGATGATGCATGTGTATGTTTCCCTTTCACTCGCTTGCTCGATGTGCTTCATGCGTTCGTTTGACTACAAGCAAGTCTTCTATCATGCGCTACTTTTCCATCCCATTCATCGTCACACCATGTTTTATCGATGTACCTATTCTTGCAATCAGTCATGTTGAGATGACATCAATTCCAAAATATCCTAGTTTAACATGATGCATTGCTTTTTATTTCAGTGCAGGTCACCGAAAGAGGGATAAGGCATTAAAACTACACAGAGCACGACTCAGATCGGGATGCGAGGCTTCAGAGCACTATTGGGAAAAACTGTGCAGATGTCACTGGGAAGTAGATTTGCACAATCCGGGACATCAATGCCAACCGCAGAGAAAAACCTAGCTGGGAGGAAGAATTGTACAGTTTCTGAGAGGAAGGCCAGGTGAGCTGTTGGGGAATTGTTGAGCCAATTTGCACAATTTTCAAGGGGAACACTAGAAAGGTCATCCAATTGGGGTTTGTGCAATTTCTCAAGGGAAGACAGTTTAGGCAGTAGGAGGCACTTGCAGAAACATCTGTATAGTTTTCCAGAGGAGGATAAGATTGGGCTGCAGGAGTTGCTGGTAAAAATTGTGCAATCTTAGGATATAGTCCGGGCATGGACATAACTGCACAATTTTTAAGCTAATTGCAGAGCAAGAAAGAAGGGCAGGTAACAACCAGATCTATGCAATTTTATGAGTGAGAAGAACAAGCCAGCAGGGAAACCTGCCTGTCAGATCTATGCAGTTTCTGGGTTGATTGCAGAGTGGGCAAGAAGAGCAGGTGATAGAAAACTCTTCGTGTTTCTTGAGATGATTGCAGAGCAAGCCAACAGGGAAGCCTGCCTAGTAGTTCTACACAATTTCTCATGATAGTGAAATTATATGCAACAGATGCCTGTCCCAAATATTTCTGCAGTTTCTGCAGGCAGTGCAAGGTAGTCAGGTTGGACAAGTTCTTCGTAACTTTGGAGATTAGTAAATCTCTGGGTCATAGCTCAAGTCATTTATCTGGTTGACCAGTGGAAGGCTTGATGGGAGATCTTGTGGGAAGCGTAGACGAGATCGCGTTCTGGGACAACTTTTGTGCAATTCTAGGAGTCAGTCAGCTGGCTCATCTCCATAATTGCATAGTGTAGGTTGGTTAGAGGATAGCCTCAATCTCTACGCAGTTCTGGATAGTAGTGCAAGGTCACTGAGATCGGGTTTGGTTGACAGAGGGTTGTCTAGTCGACATATTTTTGGGGAAATGGACTAAGTTTGAAAGCAAATGTACTTGTGCATACATGATAATGTGATCACACACTTAGCATGACTCAATGACAAGACACCTCAAACCAACAAGCCAACATATGCTCAGTGAGACTGACTCAAATGTTTAGAGCAACCAGTGTGACAGTTGAAATATGTCTTTAAACAATCGTGACGACACTTGCGCGACAATTTTTATAACTATTTGTGTGAGTGTGACCAATGTTGATAGAGTGAAAACAATTCATACACAAACACAAACCTTCAAAATTGCCAGAAGAAACTCACAAGCATGACATAGTGATCAACATGCCCAAAGGTGACCGGTGGTCGATCAAGAAAAAAGGGTGTGAAGACTCAACAGGAGCTCATGGGATGAGTCTGAGTGTTTGCAACCATCAAGGGGGAAAACCAAGGAAGGCTCTAAAATTTGAATGCAAGCCAAAATTTTGGAGGGTGTTGCAACCACTACAACACTTGGCAATACACTGGTTGAATAAAAACTTCTCTATTTTGGTTCATTTGCAGCACAAGGCTTGGCCTTTTAGGAAGTATTGATTCATTGTGCAGTTTACTTTGGCTTCCCCACTTACCCCATGGACATACATGGTTCACCTTGTACAAACTCAGTCAAACACAAAAAAAAATTCAGGTAGATCAGATTGTTTCAAAATCAGGAAGGGTAATTTGGTTCACGAGCCTAATATTTGCAGAGTATAAGCCATTTCATCTCTGGTGTTGCTCTGCTACTAGCAGGCCTAGATAATACCTTTATGGAGTCACGTAGGAAAAAAAGCATTGATCCACTGCCAATGATCCTGGTCAATACCCCGGTGGATTTGCATGCTTCACCTCTCTATAGGAAGCCTTTCTCTTCTTTCGCCTTTGTATTTTTTTGAAAGAGGACTGTGCATAGGCACTTATTTATTTTTGGGGCAGAAGAGGGATCTTGACTTATTGAGAGAAGGAGAGGTTTTTCCTTCAAAGAAGCATGTAAGACCTCTAATTTAGTTTTTCTCGTTTAGATTTTTCCTCTTCTCCATACCTACTAACTGGATTAAGCTTGAACACACAAAGTAGAAGACTGAGTACATGCATGGGATTTCCTAGTTTGTACATAGGTTCATGGTTTGACCAGAGCTTCCCTTACAGATGGATCATATTTTCCGTCTAGGCTTCAATGGCCAAAAATTACAACCAAGCACATAGAAGATGGATATAGGACCAGTCAAGTGATGCAGTGTCACAAGAATCTTTAAACTTAGCCATATACTTATTAAAAAGCCATAACATAGTATAGGAGAACACTTATTTACAAAACAAAAATGACAAGACAACCAAAACAAAGCAAAGCAAAACAAAGAAAAATAGCAAAGTAAAACAACACAGCAAAAACAACAAAGCAAAGCAATAGAGAAACAATAAGCATTATATGTAAATAGGCGGGGTGTGGCCCCATATCACTAAAAGTAACATTTTAAATCTTGGCTATAAACAAGAAGGTTGTCAATCCTCCCGTCAAGTGATTGCAAGTGATATATGCGTTGGCCAACTTTTTTGTGAACTGTGTATAGACCAATCCACAATGACTAGAACTTCATGTGTTTTCCTTTGTCTCCATGGGGTTTATCCCACTTCAAGTCTAAGTCACCTATAGTGAAGCTAGTGTTCCCTGCAAACTTACGATCGGACCATCTCTTGATACGGTTCTGGTGGAGTAAATTTTTTTCTTTTTCTTTCATTTGTTCTTCCTATAACTCGTATAATGTGTCCATACTATGTTGAATCAATAGACATTGTTGTCCTCGGGATTCTTGGGATAGCTGGAGAGCAGGCAAGTAGATATTGGGTGGAAGGATGGCTTCTTTTCTATTGGCATTAGACACAAGCTTAGCTCTATGGCACAGGTATTGTCCTTGATGGCAACTCACTCGGAAAATCACTCAGATGACAATTCAGCCTCATAGGCTCTCAGAACAAAGGAAAAGGAGGTATACGCAAGTTCCCATTGACCAAGCCACGTATACATGCAGATTCACAGACCAAAAGGCGCGTATGCGTATACATGCACTTTCATGCATAGAAAAGTGTGCACAGTTTGGAAAACTTGGTTTTTTGGTCCTTGGTATTTGGACCTATAGTTTTGAACCATGGTATTCTCATCTGAAGTGTTGAACCCATGTATTTGGACCCAGGTATTGGTTCTAAGTGGTTTTGGACCATGGTATTGAAAAATGCCTAAGACTATAAAAGGGGAAGGAGATCATCAGGCAAAGGCACTCAAGGATTGAATATCTTATGAAGAGCAAGATCTAGAATACTAGTCATTGGGTTATGGTGCATAGCTGGATCTGAATCAAGGAGGAACCTGAGCGCTAGAAGAAAGATAAGTTCTATTGATGGGTCAAGATCTTAAGGCTTGAAGAGAAGTATCTTTGTGTGATTTTGATCTGTTATATTTGGTGCATGACTTGATCTATAAATCTGATGATCTGGGTATAATTGATGTCTGAATAGTTGAAAAGGGTAAATTATATTTTATAGATCTGTACGTAGGTTCAGCATAGCAAAAGCGCGTATACACGTCGGTTCGGTAATTCAAAACAACATATATGCAGGTTTGCCTTAATATAACAATGTATGCATGCAGGTTCTGCATATTGAAGTAGCGTACATCTCATAAAATATGTTTTAGGTACTTTTGTTTATTGCTGCAGTGTTCTGGGTTCAAGATTGGTTTCTGGTTACTGTTACTATATTCTAGTTATAGCATTCAGAGAAGTGATTGTTTGATTCAGTTTTCGTTAGTGCAAAGGAGATTGTTTGATGTAGTTATATTTGATGTTTGATTGATGTTATTGATGGATCCAGTCTGAAAATTTATGAAACGTGGTCCCTGGAAGAAAAGAGATGGTTGTAGCCTTTTGTAGGTCAGCACCTACATACTAGTACATTAGCTAGTACAGGAGTTATGGGGGTTGTAGCTCACTTCCAGGAGAAGTCGGAGAATGAGAGAAGGTTGTAGCCTTCTACAGGTAGAAGCCTACGTATTGGTATAAGATTGCACCAGTACAGAAATATTGTAAAAAGAAGTTTCTTATTAAAAGAAGATAGAGACGAATTGCAGCAGGTGGTTTTCACCCACATTGGGTTTCCACCTTATATCTTGTGTT
>APFE031180158.1:57512-69285 GCA_000404065.3 Pinus taeda
CACTTGCCTCTCTGTTTTCGACCAGGGATGAGTAAGAGATCATCATTCTCCAAGTGGAATCAAGAACTATCAGAGAGAGGACACTAATCAAGACCCCAAGAGATGACTCACCTCCCTAAGTTCATCTATATATGGATCCCTCATCATAGAGATCCAGAGGCTGGAATCTTGTATCTTGTAGAGAAGTGTTGTTGGTTTTCTGGTGTAACTTCATAGTGTTGGGTGATCTAAGCTTCACTTGAGGTGAAGAAGGGCTTTCTTGCTGGAGGATGATGCTAGGTCAGAACATATGGTTGTAATCCTCTTGCTACTTTTGATCTTAATAAAGCTATTCAAATTTTCCTCCATATTCTTGTATGTTTGCTTATATATGTATTTGTATGGTTAACACATATCTGGTCCTGTGTTATTTATGAGTATAGATCTTTGTTCTTTGATAGTAGTATGTTGCTGTGATTCCACAGGTGCTCTTTGAAGCTGGGCAGACGAAGAAGAAGCAACAAAGCTCTATCAGGAAGGAGAGGAATCAAACAAGGAAATCAAGCACAAGACTAAGGTTGGTCTCCTTTGTTCCACTCTTATCTATTTTCATAAAGGAAAATGAAAGTAGACTTTACTTGTTTGTTTCTAAGATAGCTACCAGTCTTAGTGGGGATAGCAGCATCCGAGTGGACACTATTCCCAGTAACAAGTTGATCTTTCTTAAGAAATTTGCCTTTAAGGTTCACCGCGTGATGTAGATATACAACTCCTAAATATGCAATCTAAGATGATAAACAATCATTTACTCTTCTTTTTGCAATGAAAATCCTAGCTACTAAGCAAAGAGATGTGAAATTCTTTCAACAAAGAGCAGAGAGCACACACTAAGATGCACTGTACTAAATCAATCTCCACAAGCAGTCTAAATGAAAATGCACATGCATGTATTTGTTTTCTGCTTTCTTAATGTGTGAATGACAAAAAGAATTCTAAGTGTAAATTTGAATTATCTTTTCAAAGTGACAGTACTAACAATTTTCTTTTCAAAAGATGAAAGGAAGACAAGGACAACACTTTGCAATTTTGAATTGAAAACTGCTTTCGACACTTGAAATACCATTAATTCAAATCAAATACAAGTGTAACAGTGTAATCGACTATCAAAAAGATGGGGATTCTTTTCTTTGATTGAAAATGACACTTGCGACACTTTCAAATCAAAAGACGACAGTTCGATTAAGCTACTATTTGTAAAGGAGAACTGTAAATGGCGAAAAATACATAAAAACATTCAAAAATATTTGTACAATGGAAGCTGAATAATGCAAAGGAAGGGAGTTTCAACAATGGTATATTGATCATAGATAGAAAAACTCCTGAATAAAGCTGAAGAGAATGAAGAGAAACCAAAATCTAGAGGCAGAAACAGTCTTATCTGATCATCGCACCTATAATGCAGGGAAACAAGGATGCATCTCACCTGCAACACATGGGAGGTGTGATGCATCCAGACTGTCAAAAGGAGACATTGCGATGGTCTAGGGACGATACTTTAACTTGGTTTTTGGTCACATTTTGCAGCTTAGTTTAGGGATTTAGGCTGAGTTAATGATAGTCAGTAAATACAAAACATAGGGTATGATCTAATGAGGTTACTTGAGCCATCACCAGGGCACTTAGGATGTTTGCAAGTCAGATGTTTAATTCATAAAATAACCTGGAGATTGACTAAAGCAACATTTATCTACTTTGCAGTTGCATAGCAAAAGTAGTTCGAAGGCTAGCTGGCATAACTTTAGGCTCCATCTGTAGTTTGTAAAGTAAACAAACTAGAAACAAGCAAACAATCTATTCGCTCCCCAGTATGGTCGCCATTTTATTATCAGGAAATGTAGTGTGCATTCAGAGTTGCTAGTCCCACTAAGACAGGTAGCTATCTTAGAAACAATCAAACTAAATTTACTTGTGTTTTCCTTTATGAGAAGTAGATGAGAGAGAAGCAGAGAGTACCAACCTCAGTCTTTTGCTTGGCTCCTTGCTTGTTTCCTCTCCCCTTTGATAGATATTTGCTGCTCCTTCCTCATTTGTCCTACTTCAAAGAACACCTGTAGAGTCAAAGAAGCATAATACCATCAAAGCATAGCGATCTACAATCATAAAAAATATAGGATCAGATATATATTGACCATACAAATGCATATATCAATTCAATATTCAAAGACATACAGGAATATGGAGGAAAACTCAAATAGCTTTATTGATAGAAGTAGTAGAAGAGAGGATTACAATCCATTGATCTAACCCAGCACCATCCTCCCAGCATGAAATCCCTTCTTCACCTCATGAAAAGCTAGATCACCCAACACTATGATGTTCCACAAAGAAACCAACAACACTTCCTTACAAGATGCAAAATTCCAGCCTCTGGATCTCTAGGATGAGGGATCCATATATAGATGTTTGCAGTTAGGTGAGTCAGCTTCTGGGTTTTTAATTAGTGTCATTTCTCTGATAGTTCTTAATTCCACTTGGAGATTTCATGATCTCTTACTCATCCCTGGGCGAATTTAGAGAGGTAAGTGTCATAGGAGAAGTTTCTGAAAGATTCCATGATCATCCACCTTGCAAACTGTCTCTGCCATTTGTCTATTCTCACCCATCACACCCCCTAGAAGGTATTTTCAATATGCATCACACCCCTCGTGGGCATTAGGTGGGATGCATCGCACTTTGACCATAGAGTAGGTGAGATTGTCTAGTTTTGACTAGTTCTAAGCAGTTTTCATGGAGAACTTCTAGGAGATGATGTAATCAGCTGACCTTGTTCCTTTAGGGTATGAAACAACACTTTTAGGGACTTAGAATCCCTTGGTTTATGGACATATAAGATTGGGGTTGCAGTGCCCAAATATGTCTATAACATATAGCTCTAGTGTTGATAATATAGGACTCTATATGAGCCTTCACCTTGAACTGTGCTTTCTTCTTGTAGGAGACAAAATGTGGCTCATTCATGTTTAGCATTTGTCTGGTGTATTCTAATGCAAATATCCTAACTGGTACAAACACTGGAAATCTATAAGGAGGTAATTCTAACCCATAAACTCTAATCTCAATGTAGTTGTGGTATAAATATCAGTCTCCAACTTTGGATTTCTATGACAAGTGTAAAAACTTATCTCTGGTGAGATCCTTGGGATCAGATCACTGCTAAGACAACATAGTGAGGTATGTAAAACTTTGTCAAAAAAATTAGTATAAGAATACTCCTATGAGTTATTTCTAAGCAGAGAAGTACAATAAATCACTGACCAAGGGTTTCCTTCGCTATCTGTCTTCTAGAAAGGGAACTTAAACCTCTCTGACTAATAATATAGCATAAGGTAAACTAGGACTGACTAATACCTAAAGACACCTTCAAATTTGAAATTGACAAAGTGGTCATGGATTGATTTGGTCAAAAACTTATTGTAATTGAAAAGGATTGATGGTTTTTTTCCAACAACAAAAATAGGTAAAAATCCTAACATTATATCATCTACCCACTGATCATTATGGTACTTGAGCACTCGATTTACCATAGAAATTACCTGCTTGAACATTTCAGGGAAAATGGAGACTGGGTATGGGGGATTAGTCCAGGGTAATTCATCATTTTCTAGAAGAAAACACTCATAAATTTGGGCTCTCTGAGGGAATTTGAATTTTTTATACAATTCCATTAAAACATTAGCAGAAAAGGGATGATGGGAGGCCTGACATTCAATTTGCAGGGCCTCGAAGATACTTTTAGGGAAATGTGGAAAATGACTTCATTGTTATGGGAAATGACAACTCTTTGACTTGGAAAATATTTTAGATGGTACTAGACAGATAAATCAGGGAAAAAGTGAGTTTGGGGGAAGACAATCTGAGGGAGAAAGGATTCCCAAACACTCAAGTCATCACTTTTTTCCATGAACTTTTTCTTTACCCAGTTGTGGAGCTCGTACAGGTCAAATTCGGACTAGTTCTCAACAACCTTATAGTAGGTATCTATCAGGGGAGATTTTTCAAAATCTAGGACTGGGGGTATGAGGGGATTTGACTTTTTAACCTTTCCCTCTCCTTTATGGTTTGACATTGTGAAAATGAAGAAGGCGAGCAAAAGAAAAATACTAGAAAAATATTGATAGAGATAGGGTTGAAGAGCAGGGCTACCCATGAAAAACTGTCAACTGTGCTCAGGGAAGTTTTTGAATGTTGATAGTTTGTGGCAATTCATTTCTTTAATATGCAGGATCAATGTCATGTTGAAAGGGATGAATGTTGGCATCCCTGGGTTTTTATAAAAATACAATTAGTTATTTAACAGGAAGATTAACGTATGTGGAGCAGAGAGGCTTTATTAACAAAATGGACATACTGCGGGATTTTTTTAGATAACATTCAATTGGTATTTCGTGGCAATTTTTAAACATTCAATGGGTATATGATGTCGAGGGGTATGTCATGGCAGGATAGGTGGAGGTAGTGGAGTGGCAGGGGGTAATGGGTATGCTGCGACAAAGGAGTGGTGGAGGGGAAACACATGGCGGGAGATAATTGGTGGAGGGACGAATCATTGACGGGAGTCAGAGGTGGTATTTCAGGGGGTGTGTGTGCAGACAGTAAGAGGTATCCAGGTTGGATCCCTTGAAATTCCCAAGGTGTTGTCGCATTGGTCCAAGGGGTTTTGGCGGAAACAACTTTCCCTTCCACGCCTGCCGCCCCCCCCCCCCGCCGCCCCCCCCCCAACAATGTTAAATGTCAGGAGTGTGGAACGAGGGTGGGGGGAATCCCACTCCACCATAGATTAGGGAGCTATCGATCATGACCATTGATTCTAGTGCGATCTTTATTCATATAAAAAAGAACAATTTTGTCATTTTATTACATAGTATATTACATAAAAACCAAATAAATGATAATAACCAAAGTTTAGAACCTTATAATTTGTCATTTTTGGAATTTTGAAGGCGCCGTTTTGATTGGATTGCTATAGGGGCCCACTTTTTTTTATTTTTCTAATTTTTTGTTCATTTCTTTTTCTTTTTTCACATATATATCATTTTTTTTATATCTCCTATTTTATTTTGTCCTTTTCTTTCTCTTTTCTTTTCTTGTTCTTTGAAGTTCTAAAAATAATTTGTAGAATAAAATCATTATTTACAACATTTCATAGGAGAAAATCAATAGCTAATCATCAATTTATCCTATAAATTATAGGACCCTAACACAACACATCTAAATGTGATTCTATTGAGATCCTACAATATGTTATTGGGAATGGATTGGTTGTACATTCAAAGGACTAAGGCGGACTGCTATGATAAGGATATTGAGTGCTTGGATGATGATAGCGAGAAAATAATTTTTCCAAGTAAGAAGAAGCATACATCAATGAGGATGGTTACAACTATGCAGACTAAGCACAATGGGAAGAAAGGGTTTATATTGTTTACAGTTCATATTTCCAATGATAAAGGTAAGGATGTTGAGAATGTTGAGGTCTTGAAGAGATACCTAGTTATTCAGCAATTTTAGTATGTATTCCCAGTAGATATTTCAAAGTAACTGCCTCAGAGGGAAGTGGAATTTTCTATAAATTTGATTCCTAGAGTAGCACCAACATAAAAGGCAATGTACAGGATGAGCACTCTAGATTTATTAGAAATGAAGTTGTAGTTGAAGGAAATTCTTAACAAGGAATACATCAGGCCAACTGTGTCGCCTTGGGGTGCACCAGTATTTTTCGTGAAGAAGAAGATGATACACTTAGGTTGTGTATTGATTACAAGAAGTTGAACAAGGTGACAATCAAGAACATGTACCACTTATCTCAGATTAATGACTTGTTTGATCAGTTCAAGGGAGAAGTAGTTTTCTTGAAAATATATTTGAGATCAGGATATCATCAGATAGGCATCAAAGAAGAAGACGTTTACAAGACTTCTTTTCAGACTAGGTATGGGCATTATGAGTTTGTTCTGGTTCCATTTGGTTTGAAGAATTCTCTAGCTACTTTCATTTCTTTGATGGATAGTGTGGTGTGTCCTTATCTAGACAAGATTGTGATTGTATTCATTGATAACGTATTGATATATTATAAGAATGAGGAAGAGCATGCTAAACATTTGGCAACATTATTGAAATTGATAAGAGAGCATTGGTTGTATGCCAAGCATAGTAAATGTGGTTTATTTTATACAAAAATTCATTCTTTTGGGCATGTGGTTTCCAAGGAAGGTATAACATTGGACCCGGAAAAGATCAGAGCTACCATGGAATGGAAAAATCCTAGAAATGTTGATGAAGTCAGATCATTCATGGGATTAGCAGGTTATTACAGGAGGTTCATTAGGAATTTCTCAAAGGGTTCCTATCCTATTACATATTTGCAAAGGAAAGAAAAGAAATTTGAATGGACAGAGGAATGTGCAACGAGTTTTGAGCACTTGAAACAACTTCTTACAAATTCTCCAGTATTGAAGATTATAGATCCAGATAAAGAGTTTGTGGTATGTATATATGCTTGCAAAAGAGGACTTGGTAGAGTTCTGATGCAGGAAGGACATGTACTATGCTACAAGTCAAAGAAAATGAATGGACATGTGTAGAAATATGTGACATGTGATATTGAGTTGGCAGCTATCATCAATGCATTCAAGATGTGGAGACATTATCTTCTTGGCACAAGTTTCATCTTGATGAGTGATCACGATGGATTAAGATACTTATTTGACCAACCTAATATGCACGGCATACAAGCTAGGTGGTTGTTTATGATCAACGAGTTTGACTTCGAGATCAGGTACATTAAGGGTAAAGAGAATAGGGTTGCATATGATCTTACTAGAAGAGTGCAGGTAAATCATATAGCATCTATGAGTTCATATGTGATAGATTTACAGGATTGGATCTTGTAGGCAAGACAACAGGATGAAAAGTACCAACAGCTTAAGCATAGGTTACAACAGCAAGGTACAAGTGAATAGGATGTGGACTATCATCTCATAGTAGATGGTTTAGTCATATTTAGGGATAGGATCTATGTGTTGGACAATAGCGAGCTTAAGAAGCTTATCTCGAGGGAATTTCATGTCAAGCCATATTTGGGTCACCCGGAATATCAGAAGACAATGACAGTGGTTAAGAATTTTTACCATTGGCCAAATTTGAAGAAATATGTGGTTTAGTTTGTTGCGAGATGTTTGGATTATCAACATGTAAAAGCAACGTGTAAGTATCAAAGTGGTTTATTGCAAGTGATTCTAATTCCAAAGTGGAAATGGGAGGTAATTTCCATGGACTTCATTACAAGTTTTTTGAGGACATCTAGACATCATAATTCTTTTATGGTTTCGATTGACAGGTTGACTAAGGTAGCTCACTTCATTCCAATAAATTCTATGAATTTAGCTAGTGAGGTAGCACAGGTCTTCATCAGGGAGATAGTGAGGTTGCATGGTATTCCTAGGAAGAATATGTCAAACAGAGATGCAAAGATCACTTCTAGGTTCTGGAATGGTGTATTTGTAGGTTTGGGTATCAATTTTCCCCTCAAATACAACTTATCATCTGTAGACGGATGGACGGATAGAAAGGGTCAACAAGATTTGGAGGACATGTTGAGGATGTATGTCATGCATCATCAGCGAAAGTGGGAAGAGTATCTTCTACTTTTGGAGCTTGTGTATGACGATGATTATCTGGAATTTTTGAGGATGAGTCTATGTTAGGCAGTTTATGGGTGAAGTTGTACTCGTCCCATCAATTGGAGTGATCCATTGAACATGGTACTGATTCGACCAAATATGTTGGCAGAGATGGAACAAGAAATGCAGGTTATCAAGAAGAATTTAAAGGTAGCACAAGACAAGATGAAGAGTTATGCATATTAATACAAGGTGTTTATGGAGTTTTAGGATGGGGAACATGTTTACTTGTGCATCAAGCCCAAGAAGAGCTCCTTCAGGATTGGATCATGTGCCAAGCTGGCACCTCAGTATTGTGAGCATTTCAAGATTCTCGAGAGGATTGGACCAACAACCTACCAACTTGCACTACCTCTGACAATGAAATTCCATGATGTTTTCCATGTCTCATTGCTTAAGAAGCATGTGAAATATGTTTATCATGTGATTGACTAGTTTGTATTGCAGGTCGAGCAAGAAGGAGAATTCTAGTTGGAACTTTAGTTCATTTTGTAGCGAAATATGCTCATGCTTCGGAATTGAGCAATCGAGCAAGTTAAACTGCAATGGAAGTACTTTGAGCCCGATGAAGCTACATGGGATATGACTGATCAGATGCGGGCTATGTATCCTTCTCTACTTGCTAGTTGAGGGGATGTATTTTGATATATATATTGATGTTATGTTTTGCTTCTGTTTATATATGCATATGTATGTTGTAAATACTGTATCGAGTTGTGTTATAAAGATCCAATAAGAGGTATGGTGTTCATGGTATGTTGGTTATGACTTCAGAAGTATGATAGGATTTAAATGTTGTATCGAGATATGTTATAAAACTCAATGGGGAACATTTGTTTATTGGTTTATAAGTATCATTGAAAACCAAGGACAGTTTTCCCCTAAGGGGGAGGGGTTTGTAACAAGACCTAGTTGATTTCCTATGTAAATAATAAAAATAATAACCAAGGTCATGGGACACATATTCCAAGCTAAATGTTGGACAAAATATAGTTATGGGGTATCAATGGTGATTAATAAATGGCTATGGAAATTGAAAAAGGCATTGGAAAAGGAAAAGTGGCATTAACTGGCCTTTATTTATGAAAATAATGGAGAATAGGAGAAAAGGGAGATGAAAGGTCACAAAATTGCATGTGAGGAAAATTGAAGGCGAAATAGAGAAAAATGATGAAAATAAAGGCCTTAGTGATAAAAAGGCTTCTAAGGATAAGTTCACAACCTTTTGTTAGTTTTAGCTTGGATATCTCTCTCTCGCACTCTTGCACACTTGGAGAAATCTTGGAGCATGCTTGGAGAACACTAGTTTTCATTGGATTTGGAGAAAAAAGGCAAAGAAAAGCGAGAAAGTGTAAGGGAAGAGGTGGATCAACAACTACAACTAGATTTCTTTGAAAGTAACAAGTTACATGTGTAATTTTCCTTATTGATTATGGATGCATGGTATATGCATGTTATTATCTAGTTATGATCTATCATTAGCATGGAAGATTTCCTAGATTGACAGTGGTTTTTCCTAGCCATGTCATTTCTTGGATAGACATGGTGTTGTGGTTTTTTCCATTGATTTGTTTTTGGATTGGTACTTGTAATTCCTTATGGTTGTGGGTTGGAACAAATGCTCTGGAATCCCTAGAACAACTTGGGTTGAGTTACTAGTCATAGATCCTAGGTTGGAAAAATGCTATGGATCCCTTGGTGGGTTGAGTCACTAGTCCTAAAGCTAAGTTGGAAAAACACATTAGAGCCCTGGAAGGTTGTGGGTTGAGTTACTAGTTCCTGGAGCCCTAGACATCTTGGGGTAGAGACTGATTTGGTTGGTGTTGGTGATGTTTGACCATGAGGTGAAATCACTAGTTGAGGGTTGAGGTGGTTTGGCCTCTAGAAGCCCTGGTTTGGTTTTGTTTGGTTTATTGTCATGAGATCCCACATTCATGCTTGGAATATGACGCAAGGGTGATTGGTTGAAAGAGATATTTGGTTCAACCCAATCTATGGTCAGGTGTATGTGGAAGTCCCTGACTTGGTTGGTATTTTCTTATGCTAATAAGAGTTATTATTTTCTTATTATTTATCTATATTTGTTGGAAATGTGTTAGTGATATTATGGTTTTGTTTCCATGGTGTATATCATGGTTTCTTTTTGGGTTATATTATGTTCATATGATATGTATCTTCTATGGATCTTATCATGAAATGTTTATTTATTGATTAGTGATGAATGTATGGACTAATCAGTGGTGTTGCATCTATGTGGAGAGTGCATAGGGCCTTCTCAGTGACTCTCAGATGAATCTTAGACATTTATGATTATATATGAATTTATGACATGTAGCTTACTTGTTTGTAGTGTGTTTGACGAAATTCATGTCATATTATAAGTGGTTTAGATCAAGCTTTTCCTTCAAATTTGTATATCTAGCATTGATTTCATGTCATTATTTAATCTAAGAAGTCACAGGAAGTTCTCGGAAGTGGTCTGGAGGCTAACCTAGAATCTAGGCTCAGATCTTGGGACCACATGCTCCTAACTGAAAAATTTGGGTTGCAACTACATGGATGCAGGCATATGCATGTGATTGGAGGCTTCCAACCACATGGAGGGCTTGATGTGTGAGTGGTTGAGGACACTGGTCAAAGAAAAGAGTGACTTGTAGCCCGTGTAGAATGTTATGAGATGTAAGTTTGTCTTCCATGGTTGATCCCACTTCCTTCATGGAATGTAGGAGGTCAGGTCATGTCATAGTAGCTCCTCCTCTCATGTTTACCCCAACAGGCTAGTGAAACTGGGTAAATGTGGGAGGGGTGGTTACAAAAAGCTCCACTTGAAAAATTATAAACCTAAAAATCATAAATATAAATTAAATTAATTGAACTTTATGCCCAAATCAAATTGATTTATAATAAATTTTATCCTCCACACAATGAAAGTTTTCATTAAAAAGTATAAATCTAAAAATCATAAATATAAATTAAATTAATTTAAGTTTATGAATATATCAAATTTATTTAATAATAAATTTTATCAATTGCTAATGTCACGCGGAATGAGTCGATCTTGCGGACAAGATAGACCTTCCTAGAATCTAATGAAGACCTAATGACAAACAAACCAACCAGACACTATCTTTCTCTAAATGTGCTTTATAAATAATGGCAAAGAAATGTGTTTAAGGGCCTACCTCATGTCCAACGCAAGTTTGGAGATGCCTTCGCTCCTTTGATCCAAGTAAGTTTCTTCGTCGCAAACCTGCAAGCACAAACAAGGAAAATGATTAAATAGCACCTGAATATCCAATATTATAAAACATACTTAACATGAAAGTCAAGGAGTCCATGAAACAAATAGCATAAGATACTTGTTGAGAAAAATGAGCTTGATTGTATTAATTCAAAAGAAAAGAACCTTACAACCTTTGCCTTGACGCTGTACAAGCTCCTTCCAGGGTCCAACAAGAAGTTTCCTCTACTTTGACAAGCTTCACTCACTCCCTAATGGGGCTAAAAAGGTATGTGATCTCTCCTCTTAAGCTCAAATAGGAAGTCTTGATTTCACTAGCATTTACCCTCAAAAGTTCAGCTTCTAACCTCCCCAACCACTGACCCAATGCCTCAATTATAGTGCAATGGAGATCAGTTACCAGGTCCTCCTTCAAAGGGATAGAATCCCCCTTCAAAGGGATAGCTCCTCCTAACAAGGGATTAGCTCCTCCTCTTATGGGATGCATGAACCACTTGGAGCGAACAATCCACGTAACAAATGCTTCTAGAAAACTCTAGAATTAACCCAAGATGAGTTTTTTTAAGATAAAGATTGCGCCTTTTGACTTTTACAGGGGTACGCACCCTCCCCTTTACATACAGAGCGTATAATTACGTAGATAACTTGAACAAAAGGTGCGGGCCCGCAGGCAAAAGTAAGAGAAAGTTCGGAACCAGAGTTACATTGCTTTTTTGATGTCTTTCTCTCATTTCTCAAGCTTGTTTTGAAGAGCTGAGGTTTGAGACTTTCTTAGGAAGCTGGTATAGGTGGTGATAGACCTACACCGACTGCA
>APFE031180160.1:0-13903 GCA_000404065.3 Pinus taeda
TTGCGCATGCTGTTTGGGTGCTGCGTTTACCAAAGTGTTGACCAGCGTTGACTAGTTAGGGCTGACCGCAAACTGTTGATATTTGACTATTGTTTTGACCGCTGACCAAGGGTTGTTTTGGGCTACCGAAGTTTGTTGTTGAAGACCGAGTTCTTCAAGGTTGACTAGAGGTCAATCCAGGGCTATTTGACTAGATTTGACTTTGCTGATTTAGGGTTTGCCGCTGTTATAAAATTACAGATTCCTGAATTTGTACTATTTCTCTCTGTTGAACTATTGAAGATTAAAGAAAAATTGATCAAATGGTTTTCCTGCGTTGGGGTTTGTCCCTGGCTAGCCGCCACATCTTGTGTCTCTTGTCTTGGTTTGTTTTCTGTCGATCTATTAATTTTCTATCAACATTTTACTTTATGTTTATGTGATTGTTAAACAGCGGTTAATAAGAAGAAATCGAAGTAAACTGCACTAAGCATAGAACATACCATAAATTAACATGGTATTAGAGCTGAGGTGAAGACAAAGCCCAAGCAAGAGCAAGAGCAAGAGCAATCACCGAAGGCTGTTGAAGCAATCTCAAAGACTTCATGGGGTCCTCATCACACTTCCCCGCTGAAGACAAGCTCCCTGAGAAGTCTAACTATCATGGATGGAAGATGTCTCTCGATCTGACATTAGAATAGCAGGAAGTGTTGGACCATGTGAGAGGCAGAATCTTTGAGCCTCCATCAAATGCATCTATTGTTGCTAGGAACAAGTGGACCAAGGGAGAAGTCAAAGCAAAGAAGATCGTTCGGGACTCTATCGACAAACGCCCGGTGGCCTATGTTTCCGAGCTGACCACCTCCAAGGAAATCTATGACAGACTGGTAAGCTTATTTAAAGTTAATGATGTAAATCAAGTTTTGTTCCTTAGAAATAAGCTAAAGGAAATTAAGAAGGGCAAAGATGAGAGTATGCAAGCATACTTCTTAAGGATCACCAAGATCAAGAATGATCTCCTATCGATTGGGGAAGTCGTTCCTGACAGGGAACTGACCATCACAACTCTCGGAGGGCTCCCATCTAAATGGTATATATTCAGAACCACTCTTCTCAACAATAATGTAATCCTAGGATTTGAGGCACTGATGGCGAAATGCATTCAAGAAGAAATAAGGATGGAAGAGCAGGAAATGCCTGCACTTTGAGGCAATCCCGTTGCATTCTCCTCTCATGCTAAAAGGAGAAATAATTCCGGGGCAAGATCTAAGGGAAAGTCTGGACTTAAAGGTGGAAGGAAAGGTAGATGTTACATTTGCAACAAAATTGGCCATTATGCGAGGCAGTGCCCTGATATAAAGGACACATCTCATGACGATGATCAAAATCACTCCCAAGGCAATTCCCACAACAATGAAAGGAAGGGCAGGTTCAATGGCAAAGGAAAAGGGAATGACAGAAATCAGGGAAATGGTCAACCCTCCAAGAAGGCAAGAAACTCCAGGTATGAATCTAACATTGTTAACAATAAGAAAGATGAATATTATCTACCAGCGGCCCTCTCTACTACTGCTCCCCCAGATTTGCTGGGAAATTGGCGTATTGATAGTGGTGCCTTAAGTCACTTCACTAGTTACAAAGAAGCTCTCTCTAATCTAATAAAGAAGGAGACCAGCCTGGAAATTGTTCTTCGGGACAACTTCAAATATCCTGTAAAAGGCGTAGGGAATGACTCTCTACAATTGAATCAGGGTAATACAATTCATTTACAAGAAGTCCTATATGTGCCTGATCTAAAAAAGAACCTGGTGTCCCTTTCGACAATGGAAGAAAAAGGCTACAAGGTGGTCTTCTTCGATGGCAAGGTACGTGTATGGAAAAAGAATTTCAAAGATGCTTTCACTCTTCAGTTTAGGTTTGACTCTTTATATAATGTCAGAGGAAGTCCGTTGGGTGTCATGACTTATGACACATCTCTTTAGTCTGAACTATGGCACCGGAGGTTTGCCCACCTTCATTATAAAGCTCTACCAGATGTGAGACAAATGGTGACCGGGATGCCCGAGTTCAAATTAGAGCAAGAAGGTGTATGTCCTATATGTGCCGAAAGAAAGCTCAAAAGGGGACCATTCCCCTCAAGCAGCAAGACCTCTGATATATTGCAGTTGATTCACTCCGACATATCTGGTATGATGCCTGTGAATTCCTTGGGAGGATATTTATATTACCTCACTTTTACTGATGATTATTCTCGCAAGACTTGGATATACTTCTTGAAAAAGAAGGATGAAGTGTTCTCCTGGTTTCGTCACTTCAAAGCCTTGATCGAAAATCAAACCGAAAAGAAGATCAAAATCTTAAGAACTGATAATGGGACTGAGTATGAATCCAATGAGCTCCATGACTTTTGCAAAGAGGCTGGCATTAAGAGGGAGACTACAACACCATATACTCCTGAGTAGAATGGTGTGGCAGAAAGGAAGAATCGTACAATTGTGGAAGTTGTCTGTGCTATGCTCCATGATCAATGGCTTCTGAAGTTTCTATGGGCCGAAGCTGCGAATACCGTTGTATATGTGCAAACCCGATGCCTTAATCAAGCATTGGGTTCCAAGATTCCCGAAGAAATGTTCACTGGTAAGAAACCTGACATATCTCATTTTAGAATTTTTGGAAGTCATGTATATTTTCATGTGCCAAAAGAAAAAAGGAATAAATTGGGTGCATCTGGAAAGAAAGGAATCTTCGTGGGCTATAGCGAAAATACTAAGGGCTATAAAATCTATGTGGTTGGTCAAAGGAATGTCGAGATTAGCCATGATGTCACCTTTGACGAAGATATGGCTCTTAGCAAAGCTGACAATCTTCTTATACTGAGGAAATTTGGAGAAGCTGTCACTAGGAAACCAGAGGAAAAGGAAGATGAGATGATGCCCAGTGTAGAAGAACCTATGGATCTTATTGATCCCCCTCCGCAAGAACCTTCCTCTTCTAGGAAGAGGCCTTCATGGCTCAGGGGGGCACTTGATGATGCCGAAGGACACATTCCACCCAGAGGGATTTTCCGTGAAAGTAAGAAGCCGGCCAAGTATGAGGGATATTTGACCATCATGAGCACGATCATTCAAAAGGATGCTATGACTGAGGAATATGAGTCCATCATGAAGAATGATGTCTGGGATGTGGTCCCCAAACCCCAAGACAAAGCAGTTGTCACTTCAAAATAGCTTTACAAGATAAAGCATGGAGTTGATGGAAGTGCTGAAAAGTATAAGGCTCGTTTTGTCACTTGTGGCTTCTCTCAGAAGGAAGGTATAGACTATGACGAGATATTTGCACCTGTTGCCCAATATACCACCATCTGCTCGATCATAGCCCTTGCTGCTTCGCAAGGATAGAACCTACATTAGATGGATGTCAAGACCGCATTCTTGCATGGTTCGACCAAAAAGGAAGTCTATGTGGAACAACCTGCAGGATTTGAGATTCGTGATTGGGAATCTCACGTGTGTAGGTTGAAGAAAGCCCTCTATGGGCTGAAGCAAGCACCTCGAGCATGGTATGAGAGGATCAATAGCTACTTGATGAAGCTGGGATTCACTAGGAGTGAAGCCGACCCTAACCTTTACTTTAAGGTTGAAGATGACAAACCTCTCATACTGGTGTTGTACGTTGACGACCTCTTTCTGACAGGTGAAGACCCTCTCATTCACAAATGTAAGAGGGAGTTGGCTTCTGAGTTTGAGATGAAGGACTTGGGACTAATGCACTATTTCTTAGGACTAGAAGTCTGGCCTAAGCCAGGGGAGATTTTCCTATCTCAAGGAAAATATGTGGTGAAGATATTGGAGAGATTCGGTATGGTGGATTGCAAGCCCGTGACTACCCCGATGGAGCTTAACTTTAAGAAGTTAAGCGGTAGTGTTTTCGGACCTATTTTACAAAATGCTACAGAGTATCGTCAACTCATCGGAGCATTTGATGTTCTTGGCAAACTCCCTTCAGGATGTATGTTTTGCAGTCAACATGCTGAGTCAACATATGGTTGAGCCTCACCACACACATTGGATAGGTGCCAATAATCTGTTGAGATACCTTCGTGGCACAATCATTCATGGGTTTAGATACACTATCAGAGATGTGAGACTACATGGATATACCGATGTTGATTGGGCAGGCAATGTGGTGGACTGAAAGAGCACTTTCAGGTGTTGTTTCTCTTTGGGATCTGCGTCGATATCTTGGAAGAGAAGGAAGCAAAAGTTGGTAGCTTTGAGCACCTCTGAGGCAGAGTACATTACTGCGAGTATGGCCTCTTGTGAAGCAGTCTGATTTCGGAAGCTCTTCAATGAGCTGTCTGGATTTACATTGGATACTATCGTGATCTTGTGTGACAACCAAAGTGGGATTCGTTTATCAGAGAATCCCATATTTCATGATCACTCCAAGCATATCGATATCAGGTACCACTATATGCAAGATATGGTGCAGAGGGGAGCAATAAGGCTCCAACATATTGATACATATGACCAGGTCGTCGACGTTCTAACAAAGCCCCTGGGAAAGGTCAAATTCTTGACTTTCCGAGAACGACTTGGTGTCATAGAGAGACCCTCTTATGAGGGTCGTGTATGATGCATACATTGAGCTCTGGGAACTCTGAGGGGCTTGGGGTACTTCTTGGAGCGACATGCGACCACAGGGCGACTCACCCTCCCCTAGTGGTGTGCTATGTACAGGGTGAAAGGTTCAACTTTCCCCTGTGATACCCCATGGCGACTTACGGACAGGATGATTAGTTCTCCTGTCGAGGCATCCTACCCATGCAGTCTGGGACTCATGGGAAGTACCTCTCATCTGATCAAATGAGCAGGCAAATGGGGTTAGGGACCATAGTAGTACTATCGATGGACGCATCGTTGTATCTACTGTACTCCCTGTGCTAGGATGACCACCATTGATTTGGGATCAATGAAACTGATCTAGGATCACTGAGAGTGGTATGACACTCTCTGGGACTGACTTCGAGTCAGTAGAGGATGGTACGATACATCCTCAATCATTTCTTCTTCTTTGGAGCAGAGCAGAGCATAGCAGAGCAGTGAAGGCCAATGCATTTGATGACAGAGATAGTATTGATGGTCAAACGGATTAGCAGATGGAGTTCTCCCTAGTTGAGAGGGTGTGTTAAAATTGGCAACTAGGGCCAAACTCCATGTGGGTCATCTTATTTATGGCAGCTAATATTTTTCCTTGATTCCTCTCGTCGAGAGGTGTAGGATTGATCTAACGATCATCTGATTCTGACATGTATTTATGGAGATATGAATTTATTTGTATATACTTGACAATTTGTCAAGGTCGCCCAACAAGATACAGTGTGTGGTACACCCCCAGCTTTACCTCAACGTTGCATATAGAGAAAGGAGACATTGTGCCTCATTTCATCATCATCTCAACACTCATCTTCTCTCTCTTCATCTCATTGGGCCAGTGAAGGAGCAACTTCTCTCACACGTGCAAGAGGAAGCAAGCATTTTATGTTTAGGACAGCGTTGACTTTATGGACAGCGTCGACTTTTCTAGGGCTGCGTTGACCAAATGTTGGGCTGCTAAATGAAGCATTGACCAAGGGCTGACCTGTGCATGCTATTTGGGTGTTGCGTTGACCAAAGTGTTGACCAGCGTTGATTGGTTAGGGCTGACTGCAGACTATTGATCTTTGACTGTTGTTTTGACCATTGACCAAGGGTTGTTTTGGGCTGCCGAAGTTTGTTGTTAAAGACCGAGTTCTTCAAGGTTGACTAGAGGTCAATCCGGGGTTGTTTGACTAGATTTGACTTTGCTAATTTAGGGTTTGTTGTTGTTGTCATAAAATTATAGATTTGTGAATTTGTACTATTTCTCTCCACTGAACTATTGAAGATTAAAGAAGAATTGATCAAAGGGTTTCCCTGCATTGGGGTTTGTCCCTGGCTAGCCGCCACATTTGTGTCTCTGGTCTTGGCTTGTTTTCTGTCGATCTATTAATGTTCTATCAGCGTTTTACTTTATGTTTATGTGATTGCTAAACAGTGGCTAATAAGAAGAAATCAAAGTAAATTGCACTAAGCATAGAACATACCATAAATTAATACATTGGCACTTGTAGGGTGAGCGTTGAGAGCCATGGGCACCCACCATAGCAAAGAGCACTTCATGGATCCCCAACACCATTCATTGACTGCTCATGTTCCACCTTTTGGATGAGGATGATGCACTTGGATCACCACGCGCAACCGGCTTCACAGTTGTACCATACACTTAGCAGATGTTCCAAGGCCCAAACGAGGATGTGTCTCACCATGGGAAACAAAGGGAGGGATTTTGTCGTCATTCTAGCCCTTACAGATGGTACACAGGCATTATCAATCTGCTTGGAGACCCATGAGAATGTCGTTGTGCCCCCACACCCATTTGGGGACACCACATGTGACTTGCATGGATATCAAGGGACCAACCCCTTGATCACTGTGTTTGGAGCCCATTCTCTCAACTTGCCACACTTTGGACTCCACTAGGCCTTCTCAATGGCCCAACGACTCATCATGTTTACTACTTTGCCCTCTTGAGAGGTTTATTTTTGTATTATGGAGCTATCTTGGTAGGATTGTCACCAATGGATGTTATTATTGCGCATTATTTTATTATTTGGGGCTTAATTGGGCCTCATTAGGCAAATCGAACTCTTTTGGAAGGATATAAATAGATGGGAGGCTCATTCATTCCTCTCATCATCACTTGGATTGGATTAGTAACTCTTGTGAGAATTTCGCATTCCCTTTCGGAGGAGGAGTTTGGTTTCATGGATGAATTTTTTATGTTTAGATATTATCTCTTGATCTTGGAGCTTCAAATTTTGCCTTGAATTGACGATTGGATATACTCATTATAAAATAAATGCTCTTTTTCATGTTTATCTTTACATTTCTCTTGTCACATGAATAATGCATGGGATTCTCGCTCTCTAGATCTTAAATTGCCCTAATTTTATGTGAAATTGTGGAATTTTTTAACTTATGAGGCATTGCATATGTTACATGTGTCATGTATGATGGATGAATGTTCCTAGAGGTTAAAATTCATTGATAATACCTTGACAAGTCATCAATTCTTGCACATCGAAGTGTAAATTCCTTTGGTAGTCGAGTTCATGCCCTAATTTGCCATGCGAAGTTGCCTAAGGTCTCCTTGGTTGAGTAAAAGTTTCTCCAAATCTCAAAATCACCTTGACTCCATCTCTCTCTAAGGCAAGGCACTGGTCTAGCCATTGGTGGTCACCTAAACAAATATTTGTATCACCTTTCTCGTCTCTCTAGGCCTAACCCTAGTAGGTCACCTAGGGCATCAAGCGAAATCTTTTGTAGCCATTCAAACCCCTTAAAATTTGGTACACAACTATGCTAGGATTTTCTCAAGGGGTCCTCCAAATTTGAGCTCAATCCGAAACTAAAATCTTGAGATATTGCAAGCCATAGCTCAAGGATCAATCCTCTCCCTAGGTTGCCTTGGGTTAATGTCCTCATTTGGATCATTACACTTGAATTTCAAAAGAGAATTATTCCTTTGATCCTATTCTCCTCCCAAACATGATCAAGCCCCTCTATTGTTGATCAACTCCACACCCTTGACCTAGTATGGGCCCACTTGGGTACTTTGTGGCCCGCAACTTTGTGACTCATATTCCACAACGATTACATAGAAGTCATTTCTCCTTTACGATTCTTAGGTCTAGGATACATCTTGTCAAGGGATATTCTCCAACCCTAGGTCTAGGTATCCTCATAGCCCTTCTTAGAGAGTTAATCACCTTGCTTCCAAAGCGAGCAAGCCAATTATTTGAGCCTCTTTTGTGAATAGGCTTTAGGAATCACCCCATATCTTTTCATTGATCCTTCTATTCTTTTGATTCCTCTCATACTGGGACCCCTCCCATCGGTGAAAGTCCATAAAGAGCAGGGAGTCTTAGCTAATGTGACAGTGGGCTATCGCTTCATTGTTGCCCCTTGACCTAGTAGTTGCTCTATAGGATCGCCTCCTAGGACCCCGGCTAATTTGAACAGTAACACTACCATATCAAGAATATGTCACTGTCTCTAATCTGTATTTATGCAAATCCTTTTTCTATCTTTCAAGTGATCATCATCTAGTGAACAACATCGATCATAAATGCATACAAAAATTATACTTACCTCCGCAACCTTACCTTTTCTCCATCATGTATTCGAGTATTGTAACTCCTTAAGATTACTTACTGAAATAAAACTCATTTCTGCAACCATATCTCAATATGATCTTCACATTGATTTCAGTCCTTGGTTCATCAAGCTTGATACAATCCTTCCTACTACGTGTAATGGTGTTTTTAGAGATAAGCTTCACATTTTTTCAATAGATCTCCAATGTCTCGGTTGCTTTTCATATTTGTATCACAAAGATGAGTTAAATGTCTTGTGATAGTTCTTCCATGGTTCATAAAGTCTTAGTTTATGTCACGGACTTCCTAAACTTTTCAAAGATCATTTTATTAAGAGATATACTCATTGCTTCACATACAGAGATGGTCCTTCCAAACTCAAACAACTCCAAGCATTCTCCTGCACTCCAAGTTGGTCTCTGAAGAATAAGAAATTCGCTTTGGGCACTGGCTTGGTGAGAATGTCTACAACATGCTCCTCCCTATACCATGTCTCTGATATTTTGGTACTTGATCTCGATGTGCAACACAGGATTCTCTGAAAGTTTGATCTCACTTTGATTGTCACAGTATATCATGGTTGTTATTTGGCACATGATCAAACAACTCTGCCTACCTCACAGCTAGCCATACTAGTTGCACTATACTCTGCCTCAGTTGTACAGATCTCTGCTTCCTGCTCATCTAGGAAATCATGGTTGACTCCAACCTAAAACAACACCCGGATCTGCACTTTCAGTCTGTAACCCTCTCAGCCCATTCACATAATCATCAGCAACCAGCTCAACAACAGAGAAGTAGCCATGGCATCCTTCACTACTTTATCAACACACAACAACATCGAAATATTCAGCTTCAATTAGGGCTTCTTACAGAAGCAAACAATCCAACAGATAACAAGTGGCTTCTCACAAAAGTAAATATCAACATCTTGCTTATTAGCAGAAAAGTGTGCCATAGTCAAATCCATATGACAATAAGAGGCTTCTCACAGAAGCAATCATCAGTAACTAGCAAACAATAAGTGGCTTCTTATAGAAGCAAATATCAGCAACCAATTTCACAAATCAACTAAATTTCCAGCTTCAATTGTGCTACATGCTGCAGGACCATGCATTGTTGAAATTTGGATAGCTTCGAGAAGAATTTCCCCAAAGGGAAACCCTAAGACCCCAAGGAGAAACCCTCCCGCCCAAAAGGAAGCCCATCTTGCCCCAAGAAGAATGTAAATTGATAAAAGAAATATATATTGGGCTCTTCTCTCATTATTATTTATGTGGCAAACATTCATTAAAGAAAATATATTTAAGAGGGAATTTAAATTTTGTATACTCCCTCCAAGTTTCAAAGTTGACCTCACTAAAAGAATGGTCATGTTGACTTCGTGGCACCCCCTTTCGCTCCTCATCAAATTATATAAATTGGCAAGCCTTGAAGTCTCATTCAACAATCATCGAATGAAAAGGTCGTAGGTTCATCGACTAACTTTTGTAAGGGTTCATATGGTTCGTTGACTATTCTTTATAGTTCACTATCTTGCTCTTTGTGGCCTGCATATACTCTAAGGAGGCTCGCTTTAATTAGTGGCTTGCATAATTTTATTGCTTCATGGTGGATCGTTATCTTATTGGCATCGCACACTACGTACAGTGGCATCATTATACTCTGGCTCGCATACGTTATTTTTCTATGGTGTGATTTACATGATTTGCATCATATTATTTCTATGGTTCAATGGCATACATTACAGTTGCATGCGCTTTGGTATATGCTATACTTTGTGGATTGGCATCATACGCTACTCTGTGGTTGCATACGCTACACTATGTGGTTGCATATGGTGGCATCATACGCTACTCTGTGGTTGCATACGCTACACTATGTGGTTGCATATGGTGGCATCATACGCTATTTTGTACTTTGTGGCATACTCATCACAATGAAATCACTTCTCTATGGCAATAGTGACTCGTATGGCTCACTCCGATTCAAAATTCACTCGCTCTTCTACTTTGATGGCTCACATAAATATTTCAAAGGCACGCTCCTATATACAAAGGCTTGCTCTTACATATTTCAATAGCTTGTATTCATCGTGTTCCGCACACCCTTCAGTAGTCACATTCTTTTCAAAGGTCGCATATTTACAGCGATCTCTATGGTGCGTATTATAATGGTATTGTTTTTCTATTCTTCGTGAGGCATTTCTCCGAATGGCATCACTATACATCGCTTTCTACAGCAATGATATCATTTTTTGTATGGCATCACTCCTTACAACAATGGCTCGATCTTAGTGTGGCTCCATCCCATAACTTACAGTGGTTTGTATGGTTTGTCTATGGCTCACATTACTTACAGTGAGAAATTTGTGATTCGTATGGTCGTGATAAATATAGACGACGCAAGTAATTTATACCACCGTGATCTTCGCTTATAGACATGACTGTAACCATGATGAGGACAATGACTTTGTTGCTTGGATTTATGACAGTATGATTGATAACAATATACAATACTCTCAACCTTGATGCAAATAATCCTTGATGGTAGTATGCCAGTGATCTAGTAAGGAAGTGACCTGATATGGCCTTGGTGACAGTGACCTTGATGGAAGTAACCTTAAACTTGACAAGGCAGTGACTTATGATATGATATGGCAGTGATATGACTATGCCAATGGCAGTGGCAGTATTCTTGACATCGCTATGACCTTGGATGTTTGTCTTATCTTTATCATGATGATGGCAGTAACAGTAATGCATGTAGTGCTCTAGATAGTAACCATGATGTATATGTGATGTGGAGGCCTATCTGTTGCTGATGCTTTAAGATGCATCTCATGCTTAATGTACTTTGTATCTCAATTGAACATTTGATGAATATCTAATAGAAGAAGAAATTGGTTGGGTTTTCCCCCTTGTAGGGTTTTTACCCTTTTCGCTGACCTAAATCATGGTGTCTCTATTTGTGCATGCTTTTCTTTTGTTGTTGTTTGTTGTTTCGCTGCATTGTTGTTCTCTTTACATAATTGTTAATGTTTATATGATGTTATGGGGTGAATGTGATGAAAAAATGTTAAAAATTATTTGAAAATGCAATTATCTACAACAGAGAACAATCTAGCCCCAAAAATTAACATCCATGTCATTCAGACCAATACAGCGCCCAGAATACATCTAGTTCATATAGAGTCAACAAATTTAAGCATCAGGTGGTTCAATGAGCCAATCAGAGAGATTCTTCAAATTAGTAGAGTCTCATAGCTTCTTCAAATTTTTCTTCAAGCAAATATCCATGGACTCACAATCCATTATGCCACAACCCAATAAAGATCCACTGGGCTCGTGCCATACTTTCAATCTTACAATTCATCAATCAGCTTCCTCTTACATCAGAAGAAGAGGACCTTAATCCTTGTCAAAAACATAACAAAAAAATCATGGGCTCATTTTCAACACATTTAGATTAGAATTGTTCTTCAAGACTTCTAGCCATCTTCATTATGGAAGTCACGCGGATCAAAACATGCTTCAATTTGTCCACTCCCTGTGAGTCCAAGGTTCATCCAATCACAAGTCTTCTTGTCACTTTGTTCTTCCATCTTTTCCACGATTCTCATAGCCTTGACATACTTCATTATGTTCCTACAATCCTCATGGAAGAACAACTACAACCAAGCAAGACATACAAAGACAAGAGAAGCAATAATAGAAATAATCAAGAAAGTACTTATATTTAGAGAGTGTGTCAACTCCCTTTTGATCTTAGTCTTCTTGGGTCCAGTCAATCTCATCCACATCATCATCATCAAGAAATCCATATCATCAAGGATTCCATATCATCAAGGAGTCCACATAACCAATAAATCTACAGCATCAAGGAGTCCACATCAATAACAAGAAGTCCATATTAATAAGAAATCCACATCATCAAGGACATCAAAGAGTCCATATCACCATCAAGAAGTTGACCTTGTCTACATTATCATCAAAGATTACACATCATTAGTGATGATAAAAGAAATACAAGATACCTATCTTTTGAAAACATGACATCCCCCTCTTAATCTTTAGCCTTCTTGCATTCAGCCTGTAAATTATACTCATCATCAAGCTGAAAGATCTTTCTAGAAGCTAGGGTTTCTTCATTTATGCGGAAGCAATTAATCAACGCTTTCTTTTCCCAACCCTAATGAGTTAATAGGGTTAACAAAAGATCAGCTAGGGTTTTGACTCCAACCCTAATTTCCCAACTTCATTATCCTTGCTATCAGACCTAGGGTTTGGAGCCTAGCCAAACCAATGTCCAAAAATTTTCTAATGTCCTGGGTTTTCTTCAAATGTTCAAATGACACTTATCGTTGCAATCTTTAACAATTTCATTAGTTTCATCAACAACAATCATAGGGTTTTACAACCCCGGGGGGTTTCTCTTGTTCAAACCTTTACTAGGGTTTTAGAAAACCCAAAACATTCATGAGTCTGGATAGATATTCAAAATTTCAGACCTTGGTCACTTTTCATTGGCAAGATTCATCCTTGATCTCTTGAAATCAGGAAACCCTTTAAGCAAGTTCTATATATCAAAATGTCTACAGTCATTTATGAGTCTATGACTTGGTCTTTGAAATTCTTCAGAATTTAATTTCAAATCGTTTTGACAAGAGATCAAGAACTCCTTCACTATGACTGCAAGGCCTCTTCCAAGTATTTCTTACGACCACAACAAAGACTACAAAAAATGTGTTTAAGAATGTAACTAGTGTCGATCTTCATAATTGTATTTTAGTCATGAAAAAGAAAATTATTTCTAAAATAATTTTTTATTGACTTTAAATGGGTTTCATGCTTGGGTCAATGATCATTAGGTCATAGCACCCATTGTGTGCTCTAGAATTTTTTATTGAGCCAAAGTCAAAATTATTATGTAAAAGATCTACTTATGTCAAAGAAGAAAAATATGTTCTGAGTCACAGTGTATGACAAGCCTCCATCCTTCAAGTCGGTTTCATCATCTACAAAAACCAACTCCCAAAACCGGCTCTGCCTACTATTCACGTTGGCCCCTTCAAGTATAGTGACAAACCACTATATATACCCTAGTATTCGACCTTATTTGGGCAGCGAAAAACATGTGATTTGATCTGCAATTTCTCAGAAAGGAAAAGGATGTGAAGTCTTTGAGGATTTACAGGGAGAAGTCTACTATCCTAAAGAAATCAAAATTCTCAAGATTACAAAAGAGAACCGAAAGTCTCAGGGCTACAGAAAGAACCGAATGGTAGTATTGTTTCATGGTCGAAGTATAGTACTGTTGCAGAACTGAAGTATAATACTGTTGCAGGACCGAAGATCAATATTGTTACAAGACTGATATATACTACAAGTATAGAACTGAAGTAATGTTACTAAAACTGAAGAAACAGGATGACAGAAAGAACGAAAGCCTAATTGATGTTGACCTATGAATTATCTGCATAGCCGACTTGAGGGATGGAGGGAGGTCCTGGTCTAAGTCATAGGGTCTTGGATTGTTACAACTTGATATGAATTTATTGAAGAAAAGGTTTGACTGGGTTTTCCCCTCAAGGAGGGGTTTTGCCCTGTGTTAAGTTATGGTATGTTCTATGCTTATAACAGTTTACTTCTTTTTCTTATTATATTCCACCGATTAGCAATCACATGT
>APFE031180169.1:0-30247 GCA_000404065.3 Pinus taeda
TAAGAATATAATAATATATCCTTGGATGGGATTCCAATCCTTAATAATATATCCTTGGATGGGATTCCAATGCTTAATTGTTCTCCCATCCATAATTGTTTTTAGGTTTTCTGGAATATTTTATTGTATATTCCTATATATAGAATAGAGTCTAATTCTTAATGTCTTTTAAGTTTTTTTATAATTTCATTCAAAGTAATATTATATTTTTAGTAATATTTTAAATTAAATTCTTAATCTAAGTTGTTTATTTAGTTATTAAAATAAATCATTTACGAAGAGTTTTTTTTTAAGAGTTTTTTTCATTGGTTTTCTTGAGCTTTTTTCTATTGGTTTTTTTTATATTACCGGAAAGATATACTCGTTAGTCAAATTAGCAATGCCTAATTTCAAAAGCGTCTAGGAGATTTGATCCCATGACTTCCTGATAAGTGAGGTACTTAGCAACAAGAAGTCGAACAAAAACTTGACCAACTGAACTATCCTGCAGGGCATCCAAATTATAAATTATTTTGATTTATATAGTTTTGGTATTTATATTACTTATATATTATATTTAAATATAATATATAAATACATATATAATAGATATTATTTGTAATTATTTTTTATTTTTGAAATTAAAAATTTATTTACATAATTTTTTCATATTGGTTTTTAGGTTTGAAAGAAGATCTAAAAATAGAAGAAAACTCAAATAGCATTCAAATCACTTTTTTTTGTAAGTCAAAGTGTTTCCATTACTCAAAAGGCATATACACAGATGTCAAAATGCATGTGGTCTCACCCCACCAAGTTTGTTGACTAGTGCTACTACCATGCTATAAAAGAAAACAAAATACGCAACGAAGAGATCCACAGCCGTATAGGCATGACATAACAAAAACAAAAAAGTACTAAAAAGTCACCAATTACCATAATCAGTCATCAAAAGTGATTGAAGTAGGATTATCTGATCCCATTCCTAGAGGAGGAGGAGGACGGTAAAGTCAGTTAATCTTTTCGATCTTCTAGGTCATCATATTTTGGCCACACTAAACAATAACAATTTGTTCACGGACGTGACATTTAAAGTAGTGGATTTGCTCCAGCTTGGACATCACTACCTCGTGTTCTTCCCTCTAAACCCTGTCATGAAATTCCCACATGTCCATGATAGATTGGAGCATCGCTTGAAGCGTCATCGATCTCCTAGTTTGCTAAGCTAAAGCACATCAATGGACCCTACACTTCTTGTTTTATTGCTATGCCCATGTGTCCTCGAACCACGACCACGTCCTGCTCCCCTGCGCCTACTTCCTTCTCCATGTTCACCCTGAGTAAGGGTCATATTACCCCTGCCAACCATAAGACCGGTTGAAGATCTTTGCCCCCCACAAACTCTATGACCCGCACTCACAATGCCACACACAATTCCAACACCTTGGTTGTTGCTATCCACGCCGACTCTTGCATTTCCACCCTGGACTTCATCATGCACAATTAACACCTCTCTAAGTTGGGACACTTCCACCTTCGCCCAGATAAGAGCATGCGAGGAATGCGGTCTCGCCTTCATACTTGTGGTTGTGTCATGACCTAGACTCTTGAGACAATCCCAAATCAACACAAAGAACCACCTGAACATACCCAAGACCCCGTCACCAAAGACTACAAACTCCACCATATGCCAACAAAAACCCAGCAGTCCACATCCCAATCTTGGAAGGCAATGTAGCCCAGCTCCCCGCTAGTTGCGTCGAACCAATTTCGCCACGATACATCACAAATCAAGACAAGCCCTTCCAAAAAACTCTTCACTTAGAAAGGTGAGAGGAACACCTTCCAATAGTGCACAAGAGACACTAGACATTCACACTCCCAGAAACCTAATCGATGCCATAGCCACTAGGCTTCCTCGAAGTGAATTCTTCATCCAACGACCCCACAAAGGAAAAGTCAGGCAATGCCTACCTGAGAAAGCCAAAACAAAGCAGACACCGAAGCCTCAGCTCGAGAAAAACCTCCACCATCACTTACAATAGCAACATATACCTTCCATAGAGAAATAAGGCACTACCAGCAACCATGAGTTGAAGTGCCAAAAAACATGACCCCAACACCGAACACGAGCTAGTTCTTCAAACAACACACCCTCCAACCAAGGAATGAAAAGGAAAGTTTCACCTAGAACAAAATGGAAAGCATTGTTACCTTATTATAGCACGAGGAGGAGCGGTGAACAGATGACCGCCACCCGACCCACATGACCCCAAGAAATAAAAACGATGGTAAATTTGTTTCTCTCGAAAAACCAAATAACACCTATACTACAACATGCTCATCACTTCTTAACTACCGTAACGTGATTCTCAAGATGTACTATTCCTTCACATGCAACCAAATGGTGATGGTTCACATATTCAAATGCAGAGAAATTAACCCCAATATAATAGAATGGCTTAATGTA
Organism: Pinus taeda; assembly: GCA_000404065.3. NCBI lineage: Eukaryota > Viridiplantae > Streptophyta > Pinopsida > Pinales > Pinaceae > Pinus > Pinus taeda. Next base: position 2,450 of record APFE031180169.1, read on the forward strand.
TGCCCTCTTCAACTTATACCATATGTCACTTGTCATATCTCACTTGGCATTGAATTACAATTTTATTTTTAAATATGGGGCAATTGAAACGAAACAAACAATGAACATTGTATAATTTTTAAGACACTCCTAATTCAAAAGAAATTTATGTATATGATTGTAGAATATATACACTATCCTCGGTGTTTCAAATAGTTGCGCCTATCCACAATGAATTATAGCTCTGTGATTTAAAGGAAACCAGCAATCTCTTTTCCACGTTTCTTTACAGACACTCTTAATTCAAAAAAAATAATGTATACTGATTGTAGAATGCATACTCATGCATTGTACATCATTATATAGCATTTTCACACAAAAAAACATTAATTGTCATGATAAGCATGTAAACATTTATTAAAATGAAAGAAACACATGCAATCTGATGGCGATTATAATTTTTGATGATTATAATTGCCACGAGATGATTAAAAAATTGTGTCAAATATAATCTCAAACTAAAAAGTTGTCCTCCAAGGACCATTGTTTAGGTTATACATTTTATTCCGGGGTAAGATGAGTGATCATCGCTTCTTCCTATCATATTTGCCTGTAAGTAATTTTGCAGGAAATCTTAGTTGTAGATTTTTGTTTTGCATATGTTAGAGTCCATAAAAGTTTGGGTTGAAACTTCGATATTCAAGCTTTGATAGCTTTGGCATATATTAGATCATTCATATATTACAATGTCGAGTTGTTTGTTCTCCATAAAAAATCCGACGGGAATAACAAAATTACTACGACTAAAGTTTAGCGGGTGTGATAAATGAGAAGAATTGATATCCAACCCGAGATAACAGCGAGTGAGAAGGTTATCGGCTTTATCTTACATCCGTTCATATCAACAACGGCAAACAATTTGTCAAAGTTTAATTCCATCAACGATTCATATTACAAATTAGAAACCCTAGTTCTTCTAACTACATAAACGTAGATTATAAGTTCTTTATTACCCCACACACATGTATATAGATATAAAACACGACTCTTCTAATTCTTTCTCTCCGAAGAGAAACCAAAGCGATGATCCTCCTCAGGGCGCAGGCTGCACTTTTGCTGAAGGTCGTTCTTAGAACAAAAGGAGACGCCATGAACAAAAAAACAATAAACCCTAGTCTTTGAGACTAAAAACGCAAGATGAAACAAAACACATGCAGTAAACCACTGGCCGTAATGAAATTTCCACAGTTTGGGATATCAACCCGATGATAGTAATCGGAAATTTTAGTTGTGATTCCAGATTTATCACTAAAGGGTTTTCTTTTGTGGCATGAGCTATTGGAGGGTAAGTTGAGCCAAAAAGTTAACACAGAGAGGTCTTCCCGCCACTACTGCTATTACCACAAAACAATGAGAATAATTGTTTCGTATCTGCACTCATTCCTCAAACGACGGATGAATGAATGAATTGGAACAGACAGTCGAGTAAATTCATTGTAACTTGGCACTTGCTATTGAAACATAATCGGAACGATTGGGAGGGAATGGAAACGCTTCAACTCAGGGTTTTAATTAATTAAGAATTAATTTCTACAGATTGTAACGCAAAAGAGTAAACCTTCAGACTACCCTATGCGAAATCGCATCCGTCCATTGCACACTCAGACGAAGGATATTCGTAAGATATTTCCAAGAATATTCGTAGGATATTCCCAGGACATTCAATCCGGTTCATTGATTAAAAGAATATATATAATTCCCAAGCCTTCATCCATCCCCAGGTTGAAATATATACGCCTATGAGCGAACTATAATCAAAATTTTATGATAAAATGTTATGCTGTATTGGTTTAAATTTTTATTTTTATTTTCAGAGTTATTTGTTCCTTTGAAACGGTAGGCTATAAGCCTTACATACGGAGATAGATTTTTGGTCAAACAAACTAGCTGGAGGTGTTTCTAAAAGAACCCTTATCATTAGTTTGGTCACTATTCAAACAATTTCCAGAATAGACAGACTTTCAAAGAAACAAATTGTTGTCTCGTGGTATAGAAACAACACACACAAGAAGGGTTAACTAACACATGACTGTTTGTTTACTATTAATATCATCACCAATTGATGTTTGTTGGAGAAGCTCATTTTCAGCTTTGCACGTCTAATAATTTGGTCAGAAATCCCATGGCCAACGCGACTTGAGGAGCTGAAATTTGTGATACTTCATTGAGGAGAAGCAACAGAAATGCAGGGACGCTCGGCAATATTAAGGCCAAAGCAGCGATGGCGATGGCGGGTCTGCTGTTAATCAACATGCTCTGCAAACATTGAAGGAATTGACACATGTCTGAAACATATGTAACGGACCACTCTTTCTCCCTCTTCATCCAGTGCCGTGGAGGAGCGTAAGTTGTTTCGTGCATTCTCAGCTCCTGCATCAGATTTCTCAAAACAATCATTTCCGTATCTACTCTGCTCGGTTCACCTGCAATGACAGCTTTTTCACCAGAAACGTTAAAATAGAATTTGGATTTTCCACACACGAATACAGAGACATAGAAATAGTGCTTACCTACTTATTTATAAAATAAAAAAGCTGCAACTAAAGGGATCAACGTACCTGATCCAGATTGCTTGCCTCCAGGGCCACCAGCTCTAATAGCAGCTTTCCGCATGAAGATCCTGTGGTGACTTTGGAAATTACAAACTGATCTTCCCAACTTCGTCTGCAAAGGTAATAAACCGCACAGGCTCGCTGCTCCATGCACAGCCCCGTTAGCACCAGCGAACTTTTTTATCATCTGGTTCATACTAATTTTACTCCGACTTGATGATGAGAAATATCAATTGTAACTTTTAATCCTCTGGTTCATACTAATTTTACTCCGACTTGATGATGAGAAATATCAATTGTAACTTTTAATCCTCTTGTGGGAAGGAGGATGATCGATGAGTTGAAGGAGTGCACCGATGAAATGAATTGAATGTATTTATAGACACCCATTGGCTTTCAAGCTAATAAAGTGGAGTGGAGGGCATGGACGCAACTCGGTACGCACACGTACTCTACGCGAGAGACAACTCATGTTCTCCTTATCTCTTCCCAAGATCGGAGTGATGGAAGGGACGGATAACGCATGTATACGGATGTGCCCGTACAGACGCGCTTTCGCTCGTCCTATATTGCCGATAAAATGTATAAAATGTGCTTTATATACAACATACAAACAGACACATTTTTTTTTTTAAATTAAAAAAAAAAATCATTTCAAATGTATTTTGAATGAGTACAAAATACCAACATTTTCCTTGCTTTTCACCATTTAAAAAATATTTATTTTCTCTCTCTTAAAAATATATATTTATCAGTAAATAGGAAAAAATATTATATTCTCCTAAAAATATATTTACCAGTAATAAGGAAAGAGAATATATTCCCCTATATGCACACTTCGATGATATATTTTTATTTAAAAATAATATTATATAAATTATTAAAATAAAATGTATATTTATTATTGAAAATTAAGATCGCTGATTGCCGAGCTAGTATATTATAATTTTTGGTCTAATGTTTAATTTTAATGTTTCATTTACTTAGTGAACTAGTTTTCATATTTGGAACCAGAGTTTTTCATATTTGAATAAGAGTTATAATGTATATATTTTTGCTTAGTGTAAATATAATTAATTTAATTTAAAAAGTAATAATATATATAATTGTATATTATAAAAAATTACAATTAGCATTATTTGTGGATGTTTTTTTTAAATTTTAATATTTTTATTTTTAATTTATTATTTGTATAGGAAAATTTATATATTTTTAGATAAATCCCATTCATGCATGTGAATGGAAGATTGTGCATAGATAAAAAGATTTTTTAAGAACATGTTAGGTTATTAATGTTCAATGGTCTCGTAAATAAAATCAAGCAAGGGCAATGACAATTTCTTATTTTCATTACTTTACCATTTTGTGATCCACTAAGTTGTTGCAACACTAACCCACTGATTTTTTGCAATGGTGACCCAGAAATTCGATGCAATAGTTACCCAACAAGTTCCCATAACAATGACACAATGAGTTGCCACAACGGTGAAACAACGAGTTGCTAAAATGGTGAACCAATGAGTTACCGCAACGGTGAACCAACGAGTTGCTACAAAGGTGAACCAACGAGTTGCTGCAAAGGTGAACCAACGAGCTGCTGCAATAGTGAACCGATGAGTTGTCACAATTATGAGCCAACGAGTTGGTGTAATAGTGAACCAACGAGTTGTCACAACTATGAACCGATGATAGCCACAAGGGTGAAACAAATTGTTTCCACAATAGCAAACCAATGGATTTTTGGCAATTAAGTTTGGTACTCTCCTAGCCCTTGAAAAGAAACAACGAGATGTGTGCTTGACAATGAAGCACTAAGTCAAGTAGTTTGGAACAGCAGAGAAGTTTCTCAAAGAAATACAAATAATGAAGTCTACTATATTGCATCAATTCGGAATTGATATGCAACTTAATGACCAACATTTTTAAATTCTGAAAGCAAAATCTAAAAACTCTTCATAGAGAAGCACTGGTCAAATATTCAGAGGACTACTGATGATCTACTCTTTAAAGTAGTATCTAGTGTAGGTGGAGGTCCGAGATATGTGGAGGAATCAACATAAGAAATCATTCTCTCCAAGAATAAATAGCATCATATGAAGTCCTTTCATCCAGCCTTGCTAAAATAACTTATCTATGTTTGCAACTTTAAGTCTTATATTCAAAAACTGTGGGTCATGCAAATATATATTAAAAATGGCCTTCTTGTATCTTAGTTGTTGAGATAGACAAATTTCCTCTAGATAATCAAATATTGACATGCTTTTGCAATAGAGATTGTTGCATTTTATGATAAAATAAGGGCGAAATTACTCAATTCATTCTTACTTTCATGGATTAAGTCAACATAATAGATGGCATACATAAATTCAATTTGCATATATATTATATATATATATATATATATATATTATATATATATATATATTACTGAATTCCCAATGCTTGAAAACAAAAAAATTTGTAAGGATCTCCTCTTTCTACTAGGGAATTGGTCATCGTTTCAAGGTCAAGTTTCAATAAGTTATTTTTGAACAACATAGAATTAATAACGTTTTAAGTCAAATAATTCTGACAAGAACCTATCTATTTTCATAGAATAAACTATCATATGCATTTGGTTATAGAACTAGGGTGCACCATCGAACTAGAGTTTAATATCTCTATTTGTTTCCATGAATTAGATGGATTCTTGTACTGTAGGGGTTATTATGAGCCTTTGAATCTCTATTTTCTTATGGAATAAATTCAAAAAAACTCAATAAAATAATCTAAAAGGTCTTGCTTCCATACTTTTCGCATGAGAGGGAATAATATGCATATTATTGTCTAAATTACTTGGAGTCTCATATTCAAATGTGACTAGGGAAAAAAAACTTACAAACAATGCAAACAACAAACAAGCACAGAACTTACTATTGCACTTCAATGTGGGTGATGACGTCCTTCGCTCATGTAGTTACAGGCACGTCAGGTTGCAACTACTTAGAAATCCATCTGGTGAGGGTGGAGGGGTGTCTAGCAGGTTAGAAATCGAAATAGAGGATTTCAGAAATGAGAATGCAGGAAGCTTTAAGCTGCAAGTGTTATTTCAATTGGACAATGGTAGGAAAAACATCTTATCGTACTCGCCATGAGGCAAACAGAGCTTGTGACAAAGATAAAGAATGTTTGGGAGACAAAGATGGAGAAGGTTTGGGAGATAGAGATGGAACGAGGTGAGGTCCATGGCGAATCAACGAAGGTCAACCGAAGGGGGGTGAGCAATGACGGGAGGGCACAAAAAATGAATGGTGAATCATCAACTCATTAGACTATGCCATTTATCATCCATGACACTATGGAACTCAAGTTGATGGCTTGGTTACAAGAAGCTCCATAAACTCAGCACACACACGTAATCTATGCTAGACAACTGAAGTTGCCCTTTATCTCTTCCCAATATCAAAGTGATGGAAGGGACACACGTGTCCATACAAACATGCTTTCTCTCCTTATATCATGCTGTATATTCCAAAGTATCACGAATGATATGTGTTGTATATGATAAATAAAAAGACACATTTCTTTGGAAAAAATATTTGATTTCAAATGTATTTTCAATGAGAGAAAAATACTTCCATTTTGCATATTTTACCTTTTACAAAGATATTTATTTTTTCTTTCTAGAAATAATATTTTTGTTTTGGAGTATGTTTTAAAACTATTGTTGCTTGGCTAAAATATTGTCTTTCTCCAACATAAAAAGGTTAATTTCTTGAAACCTAATGACATCTAGCAGGAGTGAAATCCTTCCCTCTTACAGATCACTAGTGGGTAATTCTAAGTGGGATAATTTTCCTTCATTAAGAGCGCTAAATCAACCTCCATTCATAGATAACCACTAGTAATAGTCCTCCTCATACATATCGCTAGTGGGTAATTCTAAGTGAAATAATTTTTTTTCATTAAAAGCGCTGTATCAACCTCCATTCATAGATAACTACCTGTAATGGTCCTCCTCATTATTGTTTCACAACCAAATTATGATAACATTTTCCACCATATAAAAAATAAATAAAATATTATATTCTCCTATTTTAAACTTCCATTATATTTTTTATTTAAAAACAATATTAATATAAATGTTAAAGCAAAAGGTTATATTCCGCACTTTGACACCTAAATACTCCCAACCTCAACACTCTCTATTCTATGTGGTCTATATTCATTACCTATATTGAGCAAATTCAGATCGCTTGATTTCCCTTAATATTACATCATATTTTCAAATTAAGGTCGCTCGATTGCCCTGATTATTACATCATATTTCGACGTTTTCGTTGTGTTTAATGCTCGAAGGCTTTTTGTAAATAACAACGGAAGCTTCTTTCTTCTTTTATTATTATTATTATTTGGTTTATATTTATTGTTTGTTTGGTAGAAAGAAATATGTTTGGCAAATGTTTTATAAGTATATTTGGTGTTTTAATTTTTTTCCTTTAAAATTGTAAATGTTTTTGTTTTTTTAATATTTGGTGTTTTAATTTTTTTTCTTTAAAATTGTAAATGTTTTTTGATTGAACTATTGCTGCGTGATTTATGTTTGGTCATTAGTTTTTAATTATTTTCTAAATTTTGTTTAATGTGATGTATGGTTAATTATTTGTTATGTATTTTATTTAAAGAATTGGAAGCAAAAGTTATATATGTATTATGGGTTTAAATTTATGAAGTTTAAATTAATAGGTTTATGTGGTTTTTAGTCTTTGTTAGATTGTTTCAAATTTAAATCTCCAAGTTTATTTTAGATGGTAAAAATAAAAATAATGGTTCTAATTTTTCTATGTAACACTTCAATATAAAAGATCAATGCACTCATTTGTTATTGTAGTTGGATGCTTGGGGGAGACCCACATGTTGAATGTTAAAAAGGCTAATATTTGTTTGCTTATTTGCCCTTGCTCTTTTAATGGCCTTCATTTTTGTTTTTAACATAAATAAAAAATATAAACTGTAAGATAAATATTATAAAACATAAATAAAAAATGTTGGCCATAGTTGACCATGGTTGATTTTCATACTCAGACAATCCTTGTCACAATGCAATGTTGGACCATGGTTTTCCATGGTTGACCAACATTGATTTTCATATCGACACATTCTTTATCACAATACGATGTTGGACCATGGTTGACAAAGATTGATTTTCCTATTGAGAAAATCTTTGTCACAATGCAACATTCGACCATGGTTGGTCATGATTGATCATGGTTCACCATGATTGATTTTATAAAACATGGTTGACCATGTTTAACCATGATTGACCATGTTTGACCATGTTTGACCATAGTTGACCATGATTGATGATGGTTGGCCATGATTGATATTATAAACCCAAGGGGTTAATAAAACCAAGGGATTAATAAACCCTCCATGGTCTTTCCAAATCCACCAATAAATTTAAAAAACTGCTAAAAATTGTTAATTGCTATATACACATTATATCACAATTAACCACCAAACCAATAACATATTGAATCATCTTAGAATGAAAAAAAAAATTCACATTCAAAAAATGTCCATAAAATGAAAAACTCTCATGAAACATTGTTTATTAAATTTAAATTATATACAATAAAATATACAAGTAGAAATTCATCAAAAAAAATAAATATCTCACACACTATATATATATGTGTGTGTGTTTTTCAGCATGATTATTTATAATAATCATGGTTAACAATTACTATTTATAATTTTATAAATAATCTTATTATAATGATTGGTTGACCATTTATAATATTTTTATTATAATAGTTATTTTTGTAATATTATTATTATTGTTTTAACTAATATATTTATCAATATTAATATAATATTTTATCATTAATATATAAAATCCTATTATCATAAACTTTATGGATATTTTTTCAACCACATTTACTAATATAGTTGATGTACTGTGATTATATCAAACCACATTCTATTAATGTAATTGTGTTAATTATGATATATTAAATTAATCAACTAACTAATTAATAAAAAACATAAACTTAAAGTTAAATATATTATATGAAACCTATATTATACCATATTAAACCTACATTAGTTTAAAACAATTTAAAATAATCTATTGTATTATAAAATATTATATTTAAATTTGAACCATTTTAAAATGAATTAACTTTTTATGACAAAAATAAAATGAAAGTATAACACATCGTTGTTATCAAATTAAAATGAAAGGTTTATTCACTTAGATATTTTATAGGGATAAATAATATCCATTTTATTCACATTTTCATTTTTAAAATAAATGAAAAATTATAATGATGATGATGATAATGGCTAATGTTCACTGAGACCAAATTGGTCTTTCGGACCTATAATTTTCTTAGTTCTTAATTGTTCGGCTTCTCGTCTTTTTTGGCAAGATTGGTGTTGTAGCTTTCTTTTTTTCTCTATAGTCTTCCAACTTCCTTTATCTTGCATCTCCTTCATCTCTTCTGTTTCTTGGGACATTGGTGTCCTAACTTCGCGATCTGTTGTGTTTGTCCTTTTGAGAACAGTCGAAGAAGAAGTTTGGTCTAAGACATCTGCTTTGTTGTTAAATGACGATTTATTTTGTGTGGTATTCGAATCCTCATAACAGTTGATGCTTGAGGGGTTGTTAAGTTCACTTTTTTTCTATTATGCGGGGATGTCCCCCTGCTTGTCTTGAGAGTTGTTTCTTTCTTGCGCAATTTCTTGCAAATCAGAGTTTTCTAGAGAGTATTCATCCTTGATTACAGTGTAATTTTCTTTTTCTGCTCCTTCCCACCATGTAGATTTGTGGTGATTCTTTCTAGCAGAATTTTTCTCAGAAGATTTTGGGCAATTTTTGGCTAGATGGCTTGTCTCAAAGCATGATCGACATTTGAAGATGACACTTTCATAATCGAGTTTCTGGTTCAACACATAGTCACTTGTTAGGTTTATTTCAGCGGGGAACCTGGCGCTGAAGTCCATTTCCACATAAATGCGTGCATAGGTGGTTCTGGCATATTCCTCTGTTTTTGGGCACCTGCAGTAAAATTTCCCAATTGCATTTCCAATGGCTTTTAGTGAGGAGAAATTCCAGAAATGCAAGGGTAGATTTGGCAATCTCACCCAAACTGGCGCTGAGGTTATGACTGTTGTTGAGGGATTGAATGATGGCTTCCATGGCTTCATGAATAGGCCTGAGTTTTCCCAAAACCAAGGGCTAGAATCTAGAATACATTGTTTGCTTTCATAGTTTTCAAAATCTATTATAAAGAAACCCCTAGCACAAGGGTATATATTAATTTCATCATAAATGACATGCTTCCATACCTCCGAGATCCAACTATGGAGAGCTGTCAGCCACAGCCAAAAACCATTGAACCGACAGATTAGGGCACTTTTGGAAAACTTCAGAGCCTCATCGAGTGAGGCCTAGACCACCTAGACAGTGGGCGTTGTGGCTTCACTGACGATATGGGTAGGAGCTTGCCCCCCAAAGGCAGATGGAACTGATCCAGTAAGTATGGGTGCTGTGGCTTCATTGACGATATGGGTAGGAGCTTGCCCCCAAAGACAGATGGAACTGATCCAGTAAGTATCTTCGTGAAGCTGGGAGCCATTTAAATCAAGGTCAGTCGATGATTCCCAAACTTATGTATACCCTACGGAAGAATAAAAAACCCTGCGGAAAAATGCAAACCTAAAAGATAGCCCTGCAAAAGATAACTCGGCGGAAGATTAAACTGCCCTTAAAATTTAATATGGGACCAAATCATGAATGATGGCACAAATTACGAGTGCAAATATATGTATACACACCGTGTATTAAAATATTATTTGGTAGGGAGGGTGTTTATAATTATCCATGGGCAATTGATATCTACGCATATTGTAGAACTAATTTGGGATGAAACGTTTATTAATGGTTTAATGTTTTTTCCAAATTTAATATTATATTTGACCAAATTTATATTAATTAAATTAAAAATAAAAAACAAAAAACTTTTAATAATTAAAATGAAAAAAAAGTCAATAAATAGTTTGGTTTTTTACTGCCAAGCCCTTCTGTATTGTGTAATCGAGTAGTAAATTTTTGATTAAGTTTATATATAATGATTAAAAAAAATATTGTTAAATTAATAATATAAATTTAATGGGCACAAGTTATGGATTTGTTAATTCTTAAGTTGAGATATTGTACATATTCAATCGATCCTTAATTGTTTTTAAGCTTCCTTATAATTTAATTAAAATAATATTTATTATTTTTAATAATTGTTTTTAGGTCTCTTTATAATTTAATTAAAAATTATATCATTATTTTTATTTATTTATTATATATCTTTACTATAGTTTTTAAATTAAATCCAAGGATAAATATAAACAAGGGAGTCACTAGCGTAGCGGTAGTCCCTGCCTGGATTGAGAAACTCTAGAATCAAAAATAGCAGGACAACAATCTCAGGTGAAAGAATAAAAGTTGTGTAATCTACAATAGCATCAAAACTTTATACTCAGAATCAAGAATAACTGCACAACATACCTTCAGAATCAAAAATAGCAACACAACCTCCGTTAAATGTTCATAAATGTTAATTTCAATCAAAAATATTAACCTATATCTAATAATCTCAATCAAAGATATTAACATATAGTCCTCTCGTGCAATTATCGTTGGGAATTTGGGAACTAACTTTTCACAATATTAAATGAACGCATATATAGATATAATTTGTGTTTCTCATATTGCCTAGATTTTGTTATTTAAAAGTTAGGAATGTCAAAAGAATTTGTTATTTTAAGGTTAGGAATGTGAAAGGAATTATATGTTTTATTTTAAGTTATTATAAATGAATTCAGATATGATATGAGAATGGAATTATATGTTTGATTACAAGATGTAAAATCCCAGGCAAAATAACCGCCGTCAATACCAGCGAACTTCATCGAATGAACTTAGCAGTTCAATAAATAATGAGGGAATGGATGAAAAAGTTTGACACATGTTTTTTACCACAGACACGTTATCAACCCCATGAACTAAATTCACTCTGTCTGAGATACATTTTGATAACCAGAAGTTTAGAATTTGTTCAAAAGTGCCAGTGTTGCTTTAATCAGAATTTGTTTCTTGGTAGTAGAATGGCTCAGCTTGAACGCAAGCTGTGAGATGGTGAAGATTCGATTCGCCTGATGCTCACACGAAGCTTACTCCTGGTATTCATATCTACTCTGTTGTTCCTCTTCTCCGTAATTTTTTCTGTAATTGTTGTTGCAATAGATCATCAACTTGGCGTTGCCAATGGTTTGGAACCACCGGAGCAAGATGGGTTGACAACGACGGCACCATCAGCAACCTATACCTTGAAGAACCATGAAAATGATGTAACCAACCATTTAAAACAGGATACCAACCGATTAAAACAGCAGATATTTGTAGTGCGGGATGCTAGCTACGAGGAGGAAGACTATATTTTCATCTCCCTGCGAATCAATAAACTCTGTTAACAGCAGATATTTGTAGTGCAGGACGGTGGCTACGAGGAGGAAGACTATATTTTCATCTCCCTGCTAATCAATAAACTCTGTTAATTGATGCTCTAATTTATTTAGAGTGTTTTAAATGTAATAGATGCTTTTTCTCTTTTTAGTTTTCTGGTCATTGCCGTGAAATAACTTTTAAAGAAAGGTTCAGCACAACAAAACTAGATTTTTGGCCAAAATCATCACTCTACCTGTTGCTCTTTTTCCCCAATTTTGATGCCATTGTGCTCCGAGCATTGCAGAATTTAGTCGAAAAATGAAGTTGGTACACTTCAGTCATGTTCTTATCTTCTGCTCTCTGCAAAGTTTGTGCACAAATATAGCGGTTGCTTCAGATGGTAAGAAATTATCCCTTTGCTATGTACAAATCCATTATTTCTCTGATATAAAATTTAAAGAATATTAAAGTTCCATGGAAGGGTTTAGCAATCATATCATACATATGAGTTTAAGGTTTGGTATGTTGCTTTCGAAATTACAGACGTGTTTCTTTGGTATTTGGTTCCATACTAACCATTTTTGTATCCGACACTTGTTATGCTTGTGTTTTGACAAGAATAATTATATAGTCTTGTAGTTGTATGTTTGAGAATTAACCATGTAGCAATAGTTTTGCATTAATTTCCCTTTCCAATGAACAGAACTTCGGTTGGCTGGGTGAAAATTAATTGTTTTTCTAACGAAAGAAACAATTGAAAACAACTACTAACTCTTTTTCACTGACCTCGTAAAAACTAAAAGTTTTCACTAACCTCGTAAAAACGAAAAGTTTCCAGTACACAAACTGTGTTTACAGTTGCATTTCTTCTCATGTTTTTGTTAAAAAAATAGAAAGGGAAATCCCAAATTAAGTTTCAGTGCCCCAATTGGGTTTAAAGCAAAAGGAAAACCCTAGATTTGTTTCTGTATCGTAACATACCTGTTGTATCATTTCTTGTAATATTCTTGGGTTTGACCATTCATGAACTCCAAACTGGTCTGTGTGTCGATGACTTTTCTGAACATATATACATGTTTTTATACACCGAGTAAAATAACAAAAACATATATAATACATTTTTAATTGAAGCGAAAAAATAAGTACAATAAAGTAAATTATGAAAAGAGAAATTTTAACAACTAAATTATCATTTAAAAACAAAACAAAAATATTTAATTAATAAAAAAACATTTACAAATGAATAAATATGTTATTAAATTATAGTATAAATATAAAATATAGATTTAAACTAATTCAACATAATAACCTAGCATGCCAATTATGTATAATTATAATAAAATGGTAATGTTATGCATTTCCGTATAATTTTACCTCTTTTTTCATGAGGACAAAGAAGGAAAAAGTTTTAGATTTAGGTTTAGATAAAAAATTTATAATAGATTTATTTACTTATAAAATAAATACTTTCAAAATTTTATATAAAATATTCAAAACACCGCATCTATGTAATTTGATTTGTTTTAAAAAGAAATCTAATATTTTAAATTATTTTATAATAAGCCAAAAACTAAACTCAAAGTTCATATACAAAAATCAAACTTTACATATATGAAACTCAAACTTTTACCATAATTCCCACCATATTTGGCAGCAAAATTAGCCCAAGCAAACTTAAAAAACGTGAGACAATCTTAGTGTTTTTTTATCGGAGGCTGACATCCACTTCCATATTATTTCTCATATTATCAATGATAAAAAATTCCAATCAATGACGAGGATATCTATGATATAAAATTTAAAGAATATTAAAGTTCCATGGAAGGGTTTAGCAATCATATCATACATATGAGTTTATGGTTTGGTATGTTGCTTTCGAAATTACAGACGTGTTTCTTTGGTATTTGGTTCCATACTAACCATTTTTGTATCCGACATCTGTTATGCTCGTGTTTTTGACCAGAATAATTATATAGTTTTGTATCTGTACGTTTCAGAATTAACCATGTTCCCAATGAACAGAAGTTCGGTTGGCTGGGTGAAAATTAATTGCTTTTCTAACGAAAGAAATAGTTGAAAACAACTACTAACTCTTTTTCACTGAACTCGTAAAAACTAAAAGTTTTTACTGACCTCGTAAAAACTAAAAGTTTCCAGTACACAAACTGTGTTTATAGTTGCATTTTTTCTCATGTTTTTGTTAAAAAAAATAGAAAGGGAAATCCCAAATTAATTTTCAGTGCCCCAATTGGGTTTACAGTGGCAATGCTTCTCATGCTTTTGTTTAAAAAATGCAAAAGGAAAACCCTAGATTTGTTTCTGTATGGTAACATACCTGTTGTATCATTTCTTGTAATGTTCTTGGGTTTGGCCATTCATGAACTCCAAACTGGTCTGTGTGTTGATGACTTTTCTGAGCATATCTCTGAACAAATCTCTGAAACTTCTCATATAATTTGCATACCCCTGAAACCGTGTTTTTCCCTTGAGCAGAGGTAGGGTGCGGTACCCTGACCGTTTCTCCTTAGAGCGCCTTATGGACAGTTTCCATGAAAAATGGTGCGTGAAAAACCATGGCGAACATGCGCCATGGCAGATGGCACACATGCAAGAGCCAGATATAATTATAATGAAACTTTGGATATCTTACGGTACACTGCAGAAGAAAAACATAACAACCGGCAGTTAAAAACTTAGGATAAAATAGCTTCCCCTTGCTAAAAACAACATTGGGGGACGTGAAGCCTGCGATAAGAGATTAAATTCAAAAGTTTGGTTAAAATTGTTAAAACTCAAAATTGTCAACAATCAACTTTGGTTAAAATACAAAAAACCCCAAAAAATCCAGTCAACTAATGAATTAATAGCGGTCAAACGTCTATAATCCCTGCTATGCCAAAAACAGGGACTAATAAGTAGTTTGCTCATACCAAACCTGATGTATTAATAAGTTTCATCGATGAATTTGACGTAGCTTTTGCTAAGAATATAATAATATATCCTTGGATGGGATTCCAATCCTTAATTGTTCTCCCATCCTTAATTGCTTTTATGTTTTGAAGAATATTTTATTGTGTATTCATATATGTATATAGAATAGACTCTAATTCTTAATGCTTTTTAAGTTTTTTCTAATTTCATTCACGGTAATATTATATCTTTAGTATATATTTTAAATTAAAAAATATAAATTTTAAGTTAAGTTGTTTATTTAGTTATTAAAATAAATCATTTACAAAGAATTTTTTTTAAGAGTTTTTTCATTAGTTTTTTTAGCTTTTTTATTAGTTTTTTTTATATGACTGGAAAGATATACTCGTTAGTCAAATTAGTAAGGCCTAATTTCAAGAGCGTCTAGGAGATTTGATCCCATGACTTCCTGATAAGTGAGGTACTTAGCAACAAGAACTCGAAGAAAAACTTGACCAACTAAGCTGAGCTATCCTACAGGGCATTCAAATTATAAATTATTTTGATTTATATAGTTTTGGTATTTTATATTATTTATATATTATATTTAAAATGTAATATAATAAATACATATATTTAAATAGATATTATTTGTAGATTTTTTTTTGAAATTAAAAATTTAAATTTACATAATTTTTTCATATTGGTTTTTAGGTTTGAAAGAAGATCTAGAAATAGAAGAAAACTCAAATAGCATTCAAATCACTTTTTTTTGTAAGTCAAAGTGTTTCCATTACTCAAAAGGCATATACACAGATGTCAAAATGCATGTGGTCTCACCCCACCAGGTTTGTTGACCAATGCTACTACCATGCTATAAAAGAAAACAAAATACGCAACGAAGAGATCCATAGCCGTATAGGCATGACATATCAAAAAACAAAAAGGTACTAAAAAGTCACCAATTACCATAATTAGTCATCAAAAGTGATTTAAGTAGGATTATCTGATCCCATTCCTAGAGGAGGAGGAGGACAGTAAAGGCAGTTAATCTTTTCGATCTTCTAGGTCTGTCATGAAATTCCCACATGTCCATGATAGATTGGAGCATTGCTTGAAGCATCATCGATCTCCTTGTTTGCTAAGCCAAAGCACATCAATGGACCCTACACTTCTTGTTTTATTGCTACGCTCATGTGTCCTCGAACCACGGCCATGTCCTGCTCCCCTGCGCCTACTTCCTTCTCCATGCTCACCCTAAGTAAGGGTCATACTACCCCTGCCAACCATAAGACCAGTTGAAGATCTTTGCCCCCCACAAACTTTACGACCCACACTCACAATGCCACACACAATTCCAACACCTTAGTTGTTGATATCCACGTCGACTCTTGCATTTCCACCCTGGACTTCATCATGCACAATTAACACCTCTCTAAGTCAGGACACTTCCACCTTCGCTCAAATAAGAGCACGCGAGGAACGCGGTCTCGCCTTCATACTTGTGGGTGTGTCGTGACCTAGATTCCTGAGACAATCCCAAATCAACACAAAGAACCACTCGAACATACCCAAGACCCCGTCACCAAAGACTACAAACTCCACCATATGCCAACAAAAACCCAGCAGTCCACACCCCAATCTTAGAAGGCAATGTAGCCCAGCTCCCTGCTGGTTGCGTTGAACCAATTTCGCCACGATACATCACAAATCCCGACAAGCCCTTCCAAAAACCTTTTCACTTAGAAAGGCGAGAGGAACACCTTCCAATAGTGCACAAGAGGCACTAGACATTCACACTCCTAGAAACGTAATCAATGCCATAGCCACTAGGCTTCACCGAAGTGAATTCTTCATCCAACAGCCCCACAAAGGAAAAGTCAGGTAATGCCTACCCGAGAAAGCCAAAACAAAGCAGACACCGAAGCCTCAGCTCGAGAAAAACCTCCACCATCACTTACAATAGCAACATATACCTTCCATAGAGAAATAAGGCACCACCAGCGACCACTAGTTGAAGTGTCAAAAAACATGACCCCAACACCGAACACGAGCTAGTTCTTCAAACGACACAACCTCCAGCAAAGGAATGAAAAGGAAAGTTTCACCGAGAACAAAATGGAAAGCATTGTTACCTTATTATAGCACGAGGAGGAGTGGTGAACAGATGACCGCCGCCCGACCCACATGCCCCCAAGAAATAAAAACGATGGTAAATTTATTTCTCTCGAAAAACCAAATAACACCTATAATGCAACATGCTCATCACTTCTTAACTACAGTAACGTAGACAACGCGATGGATTCTCAAGATGTACTATTCTTTACACACAGCCAAATGGTGATGGTTCACACATTCAAATGCAAAGAAATTAACCCCAATGTAATAGAATGGCTTAATGTATGCCCTATTCAGCTTATACCATATGTCACTTGTCATACCTCAATTGACATTGAATTGCAATTTTATTTTTAAATGTGGGGCAATTGAAACGAAACAACTAATGAACATTGTATAATTTTTAAGACACTCTTAATTCAAAAGAAATTTATGTATATGATTGTAGAATATATACACTATCCTCGGTGTTTCAAATAGTTACCCCTATCCACAATGAATTATAGCTCTATTTTATTTTAAGAGAGTGTGATTTAAATGAAACAAGCAATCTCTTTCCACGTTTCTTTACAGACACTCTTAATTCAAAAAAAATAATGTATATTGATTGTAGAATGCATACTCATGCATTGTACATCATACTATAGCATTTTCACTCAAAAATCATTAATTGTCATGATAAGCATGTAAATATTTATTAAAATGAAAGAAACAAAGGCAATCTGATGGCAATTATAATTTTTGATAATTATAATTGCCACGGGATGATTAAAAAATTGTGTCCAATATAATCTCAAACTAAAAAGTTGTCCTCCAAGGACCATTGTTTAGGTCATACATTTTATTACAGGGTAAGATGAGTGATCATCGCTTCTTCCTATCATATTTGCCTCCAAGTAATTTTGCCGGAAATCTTAGTTGTAGATTTTTGTTTTGCATATGTTAGAGTCCGTAAATGTTTGGGTTGAAACTTCGATATTCAACCTTTGATAGCTTTGGCATATATTAGATCATTCACATAATACAATGTCGAGTTGTTTGTTCTCCATAAAAAAGCCGACGGGAATAACAAAATTACTACGACTAAAGTTTACCGGGTGTGATAAATGAGAAGAATTAATATACAACCCGAGATAACAGCGAGTGAGAAGGTTATCGGCTTTATCTTACATCCGTTCATATCAACAACGGCAAACAATTTGTCAAAGTTTAATTCCATCAACGATTCATATTACAATTTAGAAACCCTAGTTCTTCTAACTACATAAACGTAGATTACAAGTTATTTATTACCCCACACACATGTATATAGATATAAAACGCGACTCTTCTAATTTTTTCTCTCCGAAGAGAAACCAAAGCGATGATCCTCCTCAGGGCGCAGGCTGCACTTTTGCTGAAGGTCGTTCTTAGAACAAAAGGAGACGCCATGAACAAAAAAACAATAAACCCTAGTCTTTGAGACTAAAAACGCAAGATGAAACAAAACACATGCAGTAAACCACTGACCGTAATGAAATTTCCACAGTTTGGGATATCAACCCGATGATAGTAATCGGAAATTTTAGTTGTGATTCCAGATTTATCACTAAAGGGTTTTCTTTTGTGGCATGAGCTATTGGAGGGTAAGTTGAGGCAAAAAGTTAACACAGAGAGGTCTTCCCGCCACTACTGCTATTACCACAAAACAATCAGAATAATTGTTTCGTATCTGCACTCATTCCTCAAACGACTGATGAATGAATGAATTGGAACAGACAGTCCGGTAAATTCATTGTAACTTGGCACTTGCTATTGAAACATAATCTGAACGATTGGGGGGAATGGAAACGCTTCAACTCAGGGTTTTAATTAATTAAAAATTAATTTCTACAGATTGTAACGCAAAAGAGTAAACCTTCAGACTACACTATGCGAAATCGCATCCGTCCATTGCACACTCAGACGAAGGATAAGATATTTCCAAGAATATTCGTACGATATTCCCAGGACATTCAATCCGGTTCATTGATTAAAAAATATATATATAATTCCCAAGCCTTCATCCATCCCCAGGTTGAAATATATACGCCTATGAGCGAATTATTATCAAAATTTTATGATAAAATGTTATGCTGTATTGGTTTAATTTTTTATTTTTACTTTCAGAGTTATTTGTTCCTTTGAAACGGTAGGCTATAAGCCTTACATACGGAGATAGATTCTTGGTCAAACAAACTAGCTGGAGGTGTTTCTAAAAGAACCCTTATCATTAGTTTGGTCACTATTCAAACAATTTCCAGAATAGATAGACTTTCAAAGAAACAAATTGTTGTCTCGTGGTATAGAAACAACACACACAAGAAGGGTTAACTAACACATGACTGTTTGTTTACTATTAATATCATCACCGATTGATGTTTGTTGGAGAAGCTCATTTTCAGCTTTGCACGTCTAATAATTTGGTCAGAAATCCCATGGCCAACGCGACTTAAGGAGCTGAAATTTGTGATACTTCATTGAGGAGAAGCAACAGAAATGCAGGGACGCTCGGCAATATTAAGGAAAAAGCAGCGATGGCGATGGTGGGTATGTTGTTAATCAACATGCTCTGCAAGCATTGAAGGAATTGACACATGTCTGAAACATATGTAACGGACCACTCTTTCTCCGACTTCATCCAGTGCCGTGGAGGAGCGTATGTTGTTTCGTGCATTCTCAGCTCCTGCATCAGATTTCTCAAAACAATCATTTCCGTATCTACTCTGCTCGGTTCACCTGCAGTGACAGCTTTTTCACCAGAAACGTTAAAATAGAATTTGGATTTTGCACACACTAATAGAGAGACATAGAAATAGTGCTTACCTACTTATTTATAAAATAAAAAGCCGCAACTGATGGGATCAACGTACCTGAGCCAGATTGCTTGCCTCCAGGGCCACCAGCTCTAATAGCAGCTTTCCGCATGAAGATCCTGTGGTTACTTTGGAAATTACAATCTGATCTTCCCAACTTCGTCTGCAAAGGTAATAAACCGCACAGGCTCGCTGCTCCATGCACAGCCCCGGTAGCAGCAGCGACCCTTACATCCATCGTTTTTATCATGTGGTTCATACTAATTTTACTCCGACTTGATGATGAGAAATATCAATTGTAATTTTTAATCCTCTTGTGGGAAGGAGGACGATCGATGAGTTAAGGAGTGCACCGATTAAATGAAATGAATTGAATTGAATGTATTTATAGACACCCATTGGCTTTCAAGCTAATAAAGTGGAGTGGAGGGCATGGACGCAACTCGGTACGCACACGTACTCAACGCGAGAGACAACTCATGTTCTCCTTATCTCTTCCCAAGATCGGAGTGATGGAAGGGACGCATAACGCATGTATACGGATGTGCCCGTGCAGACGCGTTTTCGCTCGTCTTATATCGCCGATAAAATGTGCTTTATATACAACATGGAAAAAAACACATTTCTTTAAAAAAAAAAAAAAAAAAAAATCATTTCAAATGTATTTTGAATGAGTACAAAATACCAACATTTTCCTTGCTTTTCACCATTTAAAAAATATTTATTTTCTCTCTCTTAAAATATATATTTATCAGTAAATAAGAAAAAATATTATATTCTCCTAAAAATATATATTATCAGTAATAAGGAAAGAGAATATATCCCCTATTTGGACACTTCGATGATATATTTTTATTTAAAAATATAATATTATATAAATTATTAAAATAAAGTGTATATTTATTATGAAAATTAAGATCGCTTGATTGCCGAGCTAGTATATTATAATTTTTTGTCTGATGTTTAATTTACTGGTTGAACTAGTTTTCATATTTGAACCAGAGTTTTTCATATTTGAATAAGATTATAATGTATATATTTTTGCTTAGTTTAAATATAATTAATTTAATTTAAAAATGTAATAAATATATATATTTTATATTAATGAAAATTACAATTAATATTATTTGTGGATGTGTTTTTTATAAATTTAACACTATATTTGTTTATTTTAATTTATTATTTGTATAGAAAATCTATATATTTTTAGACAAATCCCATTCATGCATGTGAATGGAAGATTGTGAATAGATAAAAAGTTTTTTTTAAGAACATGTGAGGTTATTAATATTCAATGGTCTCGTAAATAAAATCAAGCAAGGGCAATGACAATTTCTTATCTTCATTACTTTACCATTTTGTGATCCATGAAGTTGTTGCAACATTGACCCACTGCTTTTTTGCAATGGTGACCCAGAAATTCGATGCAATAGTTACCCAACAAGTTCCCATAACAATGACACAATGAGTTGCCACAACGGGGAACCAACGAGTTGCTAAAATGGTGAACCAACGAGTTACCGCAACGGTGAACCAACGAGTTGCTACAAAGGTGAACCAACGAGTTGGTGCAATAGTGAACCAACGAGTTGTCACAATTATGAGCCAACGAGTTGTCACAACTATGAACCGACGATTGCCACAAGGATGAAACAGATTGTTTCCACAATAGTAAACCAATGGATTTTTGGCAATTAAGTTTGGTACTCTCCTAGCCCTTGAAAAGAAACAACGAGATGTGTGCTTGACAATGAAGCACTAAGTCAAGTAGTTTAGAACAACAGAGAAGTTTCTCATAGAAATACAAATAATGAAGGCTACTATATTGGATCAATTCGGAATTGATATGCAATTTAATGACCAACATTTTTAAATTCTGAAAGCAAAATCTAAAAACTCTTCATAGAGAAGCAATGGTCAAATATTCAGAGGACTACTGATGATCTACTCTTTAAAGTAGTATCTAGTGTAGGTGGAGGTCCGAGATATGTGGAGGAATCAACATAAGAAATCATTCTCTCCAAGAATAAATAGCATCATAGGAAGTCCTTTCATCCAGCCTTGCTAAAATAACTTATCTATGTTTGCAACTTTAAGTCTTATATTCAAAAACTGTGGGGCATGCAAACATATATTAAAAATGGCCTTCTTGTATCTTAGTTGTTGAGATAGACAAATTTCCTCTAGATAATCAAATATTGACATGCTTTTGCAATAGAGATTGTTGCATTTTATGATTAAATAAGGGCAAAATTACTTAATTCATTATTATTTTCATGGATTAAGTCACATAATAGATGGCATACATAAATTCATTTTGCATAGATATATATATATATTATATATAATATATATATATATATATATATATATATATTACTCAATTCCCAATGCTTGAAAACTGAATATTTTGTAAGGATCTCCTCTTTCTACTAGGGAATTGGTCATCGTTTCAAGGTCAAGTTTCAATAAGCTATTTTTGAATAACATAGAATTAATAACGTTTTAAGTCAAATAATTATGACGAGAACTTATCTATTTTCATAGAATAAACTATCATATGCATTTGGTTATAGAACTAGGGTGCACCATTGAACTAGATTTTAATATCTCTATTTGTTTCCATGAATTAGATGGATTCTTGTACTGTAGGGGTTCTTATGAGCCTTTGAATCTCTATTTTCTTATGGAATAAATTCAAAAAAACTCAATAAAATAATCTAAAAGGTCTTTCTTCCATACTTTTCGCATGAGAGGGAATAATATGCATATTATTCTCTAAATTACCTGGAGTCTCATATTCAAATGTGACTAGGGAAAAAAAACTTACAAACAACGCAAACAACAAACAAGCACAAAACTTACTGTTGCACTTCAATGTGGGTGATGACGACCTTCGCTCATCTAGTTACAAGCACGTCGGGTTGCAACTACTTAGAAATCCATCTAGTGAGGGTGGAGGGGTGTCTAGGAGGTTAGAAATCGAAATAGAAGATTTCAGAAATGAGAATGCAGGAAGCTTTAAGCTACAAGTATTAATTCAATTGGATATTGGTAGGAAAAACATCTTATCGTACTCGCCATGAGGCAGACAGAGCTTGTGACAAAGATAAAAAATGTTTGGGAGACAAAGATGGAGAAGGTTTGGGAGATAGAGATGGAACTAGGTGAGGTCCATGGTGAATCAATGAGGGTCAACCAAAGGGGGGTGAGCAATGACGGGAGGGCACAAAAAATGAAGGGTGAATCATCAACTCATTAGACTATGCCATTTATCATCCATGACACTATGGAACTCAAGTTGATGGCTTGGTTACAAGAAGCTCCATAAACTCAGCACACACACATAATCTATGCTAGACAACTCAAGTTGCCCTTTATCTCTTCCCAATATCTAAGTGATGGAAGGGACACACGTGTACGTACAAACATGCTTTCTCTCCTTATATCATGCTGCATATTCCAAATTATCACGAATGATATGTGTTGTCTATGATAAATAAAAAGACACATTTCTTTGGAAAAAATATTTGATTTCAAATGTATTTTCAATGAGAGAAAAATACTTCCATTTTGCATATTTTACCTTTTACAAAGATATTTATTTTTTCTTTCTAGAAATAATATTTTGGTTTTGGAGTACGTTTTAAAACTATTGTTGCTTGGCTAAAATATTGTCTTTCTCCAACATAAAAAGGTTAATTTCTTGAAACCTAATGACATCTAGCAGGAGTGAAATCATTCCCTCTTACGGAGCACTAGTGGGTAATTCTAAGTGGAATAATTTTCCTTCATTAAGAGTGCTAAGTCAACCTCCATTCATAGATAACCGCCAGTAATGGTCCTCCTCATACAGAGCACTAATAGGTAATTCTAAGTAGAATAGTTTTCCTTCATTAAAGGCGTTGTATCAACCTCCATTCATAGATAACTACGTGTAATAGTCCTCCTTATTATTGTTTCACAACCAAATTATGATAAAATTTTCCACCCTATAAAAAATAAATCAAATATTATATTCTCCTATTTTGAACTTCCATTATATTTTTTATTTAAAAACAATATTAATATAAATGTTAAAGCAAAAGGTTATATTCCGCACTTTGACACCTAAATACTCCCAACCTCAACACTTTCTATTCTATGTGGTCTATATTCATTACCTATATTGAACAAATTCAGATCGCTTGATTTCCCTTAATATTACATCATATTTTCAAATTAAGGTCGCTTGATTGCCCCGATTATTACGTCATATTTCGACGTTTTCGTTGTTTGTCAAATGCTCGAAGGTTTTTTTTGTAAATAACAACCGAAGCTTTTTTTTTTAATCTTTATTTGGTTTATATTCATTGTTTATTTGGTAGAAAATAATATGTTTGGTAAATGTTTTATAATTATATTTGGTGTTTTAATTTTTTTTCTTTAAAATTGTAAATGTTTTTTTTTAATTGAACTATTGCTGTGTGACTCATGTTTGGTCATTAGTTTTTAATTATTTTTTCAATTTTGGTTAATTATTTGTTATGTATTTTATTTAAAGAATTGGAAGCAAAAGTTATATATGTATTATGGGTTTAAATTTATGAAGTTTAAATTAATAGGTTTGTGTGGCTTTTAGTCTTTGTTAGATTGTTTCAAATTTTAATCTCCAAATTTATTTTAGATGGTAAAAATAAAAATAATGGTTCTAATTTTTCTATACAACATTTCAATATAAAAGATCAATGCACTCATTTGTTATTGTAGTTGGATGCTTGGGGGAGACCCACATGTTGAATGTTAAAAAGGCTAATATTTGTTTGCTTATTTGCCTTTGCTCTTTTAATGGCCTTCACTTTTGTTCATTCAATCGTCAATGATGTTTTTTCTCCTAATGGTTTTTATGCATTTTTATAGAAATATGATGGAGTATAGAAAAGTAATGTGCATATTGACTATTCATGGACATAAGCATAAATAAATGTTGCATAACTCACCTTGAAGGAATTTGTATTAAACGTGCTAATTATGTAGTGCACTTGTTTGATCAATACCTGCTAAATTATAAAATCCAACTTTGAGCTTGATTGGATAATTGGCATGAACTAATGATTTTTTAAGTATTTTGATGGTTTTTTTCATGATTTGGTTTGAGTTATTTCACATTTGAATAATTTTGCTATGTGTCTTATGCATTGCCTATTTATTATTCATCAATTGCATGGTAATGGTGTCTGTGAAGTGATAAGAGTATTAAACTTGAGAATATAAAGTGGGGAAATCAAAGCACATAAAGCATGCATTGCAACCAAAGGATTGTGCTTGACTATGTTATTCCTCTTATTAAATGTTTAATGAGTTGTGATTGGTGTTCCTATCATTGAAACAAGTTGAATATCACATGCATGGAAACAAATTTCAATGGATAACTACCATCCTTACACTTATTATCAAGTTTCACTCATTAGCACTTGTGAGAAACCATGATTAAATTATTGATTCCAATCGATGTGCTTGCATGCTTTTAATTATGAAGTTTTTTCACTTGCAAATCAAGGAGTTTCATGAGAATGGGAAGATTTAAAAATAAGGGAACTCAAGTTGTGACAAAGATGCCTTTTGCTTTCTTTTAATATCAATTACTCTACATTATCAAATACCAAAATATTTTGTAACAAAACCACACATTTATTTAAAACGATCTTATTGATCTAAATCTTAGGGGGGTTATAGTCTACGTTTAGATGTACAAGTTATAAAGTCATATTTTTATGTAAAAGGGAGCTTGATATATATGTAACTAATGGAGTAAATATTTCTTAAAATTGACTTTGTTAACATGACACCTTATAAGAAGGAAATATGAAGAGAGTAAAAGTCAAGGAGAGGACCCAAAATTGACATTATTACTTGTAATGGTTTGTAATGGAAATCTTATCTTTCTCTCTCTCTTTATCTCTTCATATTTTTCCAATGTACTTAATTATTTCATGCGACTAGTTTCATGGAAGATTTGTATGTTTTCTCTCCTCCTCGCTCAGAATTCAAGCCTTCTAGTTCTTAGCCCTCAAGCAAATGAATTGGCTATTCAATCTGTGTTATATTTATACTTTGTGGGAATCAAATTCTCTCCTATTTATGGTAACATCACAAAAACATAATTTGATAAGAAAACTTCCATTCTTTATCTCCCTATAGTAAAGTTGGACATCAACACAGAGGTAATCCTCATAAATCTATTTTCATTTGAAGCTTTTGTGGCATCTTGCATGCTTGGTTTCAACTAATACATCAATTTCGTGAACATTATGATCGAATGTGAACAAGGTGTGAGATTGCATAGGGGAATAATTTCCAACCACCTCCAAAATGGCGAGGAGGTTGCAATACTATGCAATAACATAGGTGGGTTGATGTTAGAAAAGTTGCATATCTAGATAGAGTTATAGAAGACTTAAATTGATAGTGTAAGAATAGGTGGAATGATATTATAGTGGTGTTTGTGACCAAACATATAATTGCGTCATTGAAATTTCTCTTTGTTAATTGTAATAATATGTTGCCTTGTTTATGTACATTACATTTAGTCTATCACTATAATATATTATTAAACTAGTGCAATTTTTTTAAAACTAAACTATAGGTACACATCCTAGTCTCCCTGATACATTTAACTCATTAGCCCAAACAAAAGACAACCTTAAAAAGAAAAAATAATGCATAAGGTGGTAAGTCTATAAACATAATGTTACATGGCATGTTTCTAATAGGGAACAAACAGACAACACAAATGCAAAGGAATATTCATCCTTTGAGAGAATGAATTAGGTGTAAAAGCATTATACTAGTTGATGAAAAGCCATATGTTCCGAAAAAAAATGTTGTCTTCTGGTATTGAAACAACACAGAGAAAAGTGTTAACTAATACATGACTGTTTGTTTATTTTTAATATCAGCACCGATTGATGTTTGTTGGAGAAGCTCATTTTCAGGTTTGCACGTCTAATAATTTGGTCAGAAATTCTATGGCCAACAGGACTTTGAGGAGTTGAGATCTAAGATACTTCAATGTGAAGCAGCAACAGAAATGCAGGGACGCTCGACAATATCAAGGCCAAAGAAGCGATGGCTATGGCGGTTCTGCTGTTAATCAACATGCTGTTTAAGCATTGAAGGAATTGACACATGTGTGAAGCATATGTAACGGACCACTCTTTCTCCCACTTCATCCAGTGCCGTGGAAGAGCGTAAGTTGTTTCGTGCATTCTCAGCTCCTGCATCAGATTTTTCAAAACAATCAGTTCCGTATCTACTCTGCTCGGTTCGCCTGCAATGACAGCTTTTTCACCAGAAACGTTAAAATAGAATTTGGATTTTCCACACACGAATAGATACACAGAAATAGTGCTTACCTACTTATTTATAAAAATAAAAAAGCTGCCACTGATGGGATCAATGTACCTGAGCCAGATTGCTTCCCTCCAGGGCCACCAGCTCTAATAGCAGCGTTACGCATGAAGATCCTGTGGTGACTTTGGAAATTACAAACTGATCTTCCCAACTTCGTCTGAAAAGGTAATAAACCGGACAGGCTCGCTGCTCCATGCACAGCCCCGGTAGCAGCGGCGACTCTTATATTCATTGTTTTTTGGATGAGTTGAACAAGTGCACTGATTAAATGAATTGAATTGAATGAGATGACAGAAAATTGTATTTATTGGCAGCAGTAGTCTATAATGCGACTTTTTGAAAGCTTTTTCAGCGAATTTTCAGCGAATTTTTCTGGTCAAAATCCGGCAGAAATTCATTGGAATCCCAAGTTTGATAGCTAGTTTCTGCACAATCAATGGCTCCCAGGGGTTTTCCAAGGCGCTGAATC
>APFE031180173.1:3018-27454 GCA_000404065.3 Pinus taeda
TGTGCATCAACACTGCATCGATCCCCTCTCCCGACGCATCACACTCCAAAACAAATGGCTGCGTAAAATCTAGCAACGCAAGCACTGGGCAGCTGCTCATAACCTCCTTGAGCCTGTCAAAGGCTCGCCGCGCTGTATCCGACCAACTGAATACCCACTTTCTCGACAAATCTGTCAGGGGTGCAGCAAGCTGTGAGAAACCTTTGACGAACTTCCGGTAGTAAGTACAAATGCCAATGAATCCTCGAAGTTTCGTCACGTTTCTCGGCTCTAGCCATTCTCTGATGGCCTTGATCTTCTCCTCGTGGACCCTCACTCCGTCCACCCCTATGATGTGTCCCAGATACAACATCTCTGTCAACCCAAACTCACACTTGGAGAGTTTGGCATAGAACTAATGCTCCTGTAAGATATGCAATACTGTCTCAATGTGCTGGAGATGCTCCTCCCAAGTCCTACTGTAAATGAGAATATCATCGAAGAATACCAACACAAACTTCCTCAAGTGACTGCGGAAGATGTGATTCATGCAGGACTGAAATGTAGCTGGGGCATTGGTTAGCCCAAAAGGCATCACCAAGAACTCAAAGTGCCCAAAGTGACACCTGAAGGCGGTCTTGGGAATGTCCTCCTCCCTCACGTGAATCTGATGGTACCCAGATCTCAAATCAATCTTTGAGAAGAATCGTGCTCCTCTCAACTTGTCCATCAACTCATCGATCCTAGGTATGGGGTACCTGTTCTTCAAGGTCTTCTTCTTCAGGGCCCTGTAGTCAATGCACATCTTCAATGTACCGTCCTTGTTCTTCACCAACACCAGAGAAGAAGCAAAAGGACTCGTGCTCGTTCGAATGTGCCCAAGAGCCAGCAACTCCTGGATAGCCTGCTCAATCTCATCTCGATAGGCCTTGGGGCGCCTATAGGGGGTGGTGATCACTGCCAATATGCCTTGCTCAAGCTCGATGGTGTGCTCAAACCCCCAATCAGGTGGTTGTCCTGGTGGAATCTCCCCAAACACTATGGCATACCGATCAAGGATGGACTGTATCTCTAGATGCATCGTTTGCCCTGTAGTCCCTGCCTCTGATGCATGCAGCTCCACTGCCCACTCTCCGACTCCCTTCCGGAAAAATGCCTCCATCCGATAAGCCGAAACAGTCTGGGGCGGGTATGTGTGCTGTCCCCATATCTTCTCATGCCTCCCTGTCTTCTCATCATCCCACTCCATCTCTAGGGTCTTCCAATCCGTCGTGACCTTCCCTAGAGTGATAAGCCACTGAACGCCCAGTATCATGTTGGTGTCTGGAATATCGACCACGAAAAAGTGGTCAGTGAATGTGTAGGTGTCCATCATCATTGAAAGCTGTGGAACATAACAAGCACACGTCATGGTCTGATCTCCTGGGACCAAGACTGAAAACCCATCGAAGCTCTCTGTCTGTATGCTTCTCTGCTCAACCATCTGTGCATCGATGAAGTTGTGGGTCGCCCCAGTGTCAACCAAAACTAATACTCTCTAGCCACGTACTGTCTCTCGTATGCATAGTGTCAGATACTTGGGAACTCCTCGCAATGATGCAAGGGCCCCTCCAGTGGGTGCAAAAGATGCACCACCTGCTGCTGGCGATGGAGGTGGCAAAAGTCCCTGACCGGCATGGCTATCTCCTGCCTCCACATCATCCTCGTCATCCTCTTCTCCACTGCTCTTGGAGAAGACCTCAATAAAATGTGCTTTGCCAGCAGCACATCTATGTCCCGGTGCCCACGGCTCCTAACATGTGAAGCACAACCGCTTCTTCTTCAGCTCCCTCCTGACATCGTCATCAATCTGTCTCATCATGGATTCCCCTTTGGAGGTGGAATCCTCACATCCTTCCCCTTGGACTGAAAAGTCTGTCTCTGGGGGTAAGGTGTCCGGGTCCTGTATAAAACATCCTGTAAGTCCCGGGTCTCCTACTGATAGCATCCTGGAGTGTGGCTGGTCTAGTGGATTGGACTAGACTCCAAAGTGGCTCTGCTAACCCCTCAATATACATATAGACCCTCTGTGCCGTGGATAGGTCTGGCACCATCACTGAGACCCTCAAGAAATCTGTGATGTAGGCCTCTAGGTTCCCTGTCTGTTTGAGCCTTGTAAGCTTAGCAAAATGCTACTCTGGATCCATCCAATCAAATCGCTCCATCAATCTCCTCATAAACTCCGCATATGTCGTCACTGTAGAGTGCCCGAGTGTAACCATCCCATGAAACCACCAATCCTGGGCCTCACCATCCAAATGCAATGTTGCCACCTTGATGGCCTCTGTCTCCGACATCTGGTTAAGCTGGAAATAAATGTCCAGCTTCTCCATCCAAGACTTTGTCGAATTGTTTGATGAACCATCAAACGTAGGCAAGTGGAATCTACTCGTTGCACTGTGGGTGTCACCATTGTGGTAATGCCAGTACCCTCTGTGATGGTCGCAAGGTCTATTATCCCACTGGAGCTGAACAAAATCTCTGAATGAGAGGACTTCCTTGAACTCCTACCCAAAGTCCTGGTACTTTGCAAAATAATCGCCCATATGTCCGGGTTCTGCCTCCTACTGGGCTGCGACACCCATGTTTGCTACTAAGAAAGTGGGCATGGTAGAACGTGTAGGGGCATGTGAGGCCACCTGCTGCGCAGTATCACGCTGCTCTGGAAAATGGTGGGATGCGCTCGATCCCTCACCAACCTAGAAAACCCGTGGGCTTTCACGCTGTCTGGCCTCTACTACCGTGAATCTCTGCCCCATCACCTCAATCTGCCTCGACAGATCCTGGATTGACTTGAGGAGCATATCCGCAAATCTCTTCCCGTCATCATCTGCCATCGGAACCTCCCGCACAGGCTCCCTCTGTTTTGCGTCCACCACCGGAACACAGTCTCCCTCTCCATAGGTGTTCTCCAACCTATGCCCAGTGTCTCTGTATCTCCGACCTCTGTAACAAATATAGGGTTTTTCCCTCGGTGTCATAGATTGCTAACTCCACAGGTTGAGCCAGATCTATGCTCTGATACCACTGTAGTATCCCTTACTAGGAATATTCCTCAAACACAAGCAAAACTCCAACCAGAGATGGACTGGGAGGGCGTTTACCAGATATGTCGCCTCTGAAAAGAGGATGAGATCCGGAGGCTACCTGGCCCTTTCCAGACTGTCTAAGAGTATACGAGAAACACACTAGTGGTATAATAGCCGAGAATGCTCAAAGAGATACAAATAACAATGATGCAACATATAACAATATAACCATAAGCAGATACTCAAGAAATGTAGATAGAATGCTGAGCCATTTTATTATACTGAGTAATAGAATGAGTACAGGAGGTGATCAGGAAGAGGGCACCTCAACTTGCAACAGGCAAGTGAAGAAATACACTCAGAATAGCAAAGGAATGGCCCCTCTCTAAACTGCGTCCAATTTGCTGGAGAACTGTCATGCTACTCCTGTTGCTAGAAATAAAATGAGGATTTGGGGCTGCTCCCCTCCTCAGAAAACGCTGAAACTCTGGAATCGGACTCTACTCAAGAAACCCAGAAAAGCCAAAAAAGCTTTCTTGAAATGGCCGACCCCCGAAAATCACCCCCGACCCCCGAAAATCACCCCCTTGGGGTTCTGCACAGTCCCTCAATGCTCTGCGCTGCCACTGAATGAAACCCTCCAGAAAACTGCCTGAAAATCCTACCAAAACTCTCCAATATGCAAGAGTTGAACCCCTGCTCTACCTCTTAGCACAAATCCTCCTTTTTATTGTAAAGGGAATTAACGCAAAAGTTTACTTGAAACAATTTCCTTTCCATCAGGATAAATGCTTTATAGACTCCTATAAAGAAGGCTTCAAACAGGCCAAAGAAAACTTCTTCAACATATATTTTGTTCAAACACTCCCTCTACAAGATTTTTTGAAATTTTTTTGCCCGGATTTCAGCCACTTTTGGCGGTCCGAGCAATTCCTCTGCCTCGTTATACGACTCCATTTTTGTCTCCCTCCTTCCAATGACAATTTGACATCTGTACCAACGTAGATATTAGTGGGCGGTTGGGCATAGCAGAGTTTCGGCCCATGTTGGAGGGCATCACTGCCAAGAACAGGTCGCCTTCGTTAATCGCCACCTTATGTGCACAAGCTAGTGGAGCGTCGTGCCCACTACTGCTTACAATATGTGCAAACAAGCAGCCGCGTCGTTGTGCACACTACTGCCACAAATCGATGCTGGGAGTTCAGACTTGGCACGATTGATTCTTTCCAATTCATTATTGATTTTCTCTATCAAGACTATCGAAATGAACTCAGATCGATCTCTTAAAAGTTAACTTCCAGCAGTAAGGTGGGAGCAGGTCATTGAGGCAGTGCGTGAACTTTCAGAGGATAAAGAGACACACCTTCAGCTGACTCTCAATGGCCTTAGTGGAGGTGTAAGCAGGTCCCTCCCCCATTGGTTCCCAACACTTTTCCCTATCCTCCTCCCAGAAGTTCGTTTAGTCAGAGAAGGCGTGGGGCATTTGCAAACAATATGTTCAGGATTGCCACGGATTTACGGGTTTCTAACATAGAAGAAGGTAATAGATTGCAAGCTAAGAGCTCCCCCATTGGTTCCCAACACTTTTCCCTATCCCCTCCTCCCAGAAGTTCGTTTAGTCAGAGAAGGCACGACGTATTTGCAAACAATATGTTCAGGATTGCCGCGGATTTGCGGGTTTCTAACATAGAAGAAGGTAGTAGATTGCAAGCTAAGAGCATCTATGATGGTCTTGCAAACAATATGTTCAGGATTGCCATGGATTTACAGGTTTCTAACATAGAAGAAGGTAGTAGATTGCAAGCCAAGAGCATCTATGATGGTCTTTCTGCTTCACTGAATGCAGAGGAAACAGGTGAAGTGATAGTATTATATTTTGTTTTTCAATTTCTCTTTTTATGGTGACTTGGGCATCATTTTAGGGCCCATTTCCCCTGTTTTTGATGCTGAGTTTTTTGTTATGATGTTAATTGTAAAGTACAGAGCTAACCCTGAGCTTTTTTGTGGTTGCACTGAATAGCAAATTGATTCCACATATTTAGATCAAAAAGACAAATGCCCTCCTATAGATATCTCAAATGCTCAAATGCCCTGCAAGTACAGTGATTTGTTATTGGTTTGATTTCACATATTTGGATCAAAAAGACAAATGCCCTCCTATAGGTATCTCAAATGCCCTGCAAGTACAGTGATTTGTTATTGGTTTCATATCTGTGTGTGGACAAGTAGATCCAATCCCTCAGACCTTGTTATTTCGTGCATTTACTGATCTTAAGCTGCTATGTTGACTAACTCTTCTCTAGAATAATCCAGTGTCTCCATATCGATATGAATGGATCTTCTCACTAGGCCAAATCAAATTTTAGTAATGTATGATTCTGGATTTGAGTTGCTTATACCTCAATGTTTTATTAAACCCACATTTTCTGTTTGGCTTGGGAGGTTTGATCATAGTTTCTCATATAGATTATATATCTTGTTTAACATGACCTCTATTTTCTAGGATTGAAATAAGTTCTGTTTTGACTGAAACCTTGAGTGTTTTGACCTTGACTAGATTTCTTGTTATGTATGATATTTTACAGCTAATAGAAGGTTTCAAACTAGGATAAAGAGCATGGTTGGATTTCTAGATAGGACAGGTGCGCTAGCTGAGGAGTTTCTTCTTTTGCTTGAAAAGTGGGATCATTTTATGTAATCTTGTCAACAAGGTTCAACCAGGCGCAGTGTCTAAGGTGGGATACCATTTATGCCCATTGGAATGTTCACATATTTTATAAAACCTGTATTGTCTTGAAATCTAGCCGTTCTTTTTCTACCCTGTTATTTGACTTGGGCTGTTTAGCAGGTGGTTGCAAATCATGTTTCATCACTTCCTCCAGAAGGACGGTCTTTATCTGCCTATCATCATTTGAGAATGTAGAAATTTTCTTGTACCTGATTAAGAGATGAAGTTGCCTACTTTTGAAGTTTCTCATTAAGAGCAGGTGAGCATGCCAATCACGTTGATATTCGTATGGATGCTTACATTTGAATCGTTGATTTTAACAAGTTTTTGTTCCTCTTGTTCCTCTTATTGAGTTTGCAGTCGGGTTCTACAACAAAGATTGCTGGCTTTATATTGGCGCTGAAGGATTATTATGAATGGAGACAGTGTGGAGGAAAGGATTATTATGAATGGAGACAATGTGGAGGAAATGGCTCTTGGAAATATGCAGGACCTTTTGAGGTCAAGTTTTTGTTCCTCTTGTTCCTCTTATTGAGTTTGCAGTCGGGTTCTACAACAAAGATTGCTGGCTGTATATTGGCGCTGAAGGATTATTATGAATGGAGACAGTGTGGAGGAAAGGATTATTATGAATGGAGACAATGTGGAGGAAATGGCTCTTGGAAATATGCAGGACCTTTTGAGGTCCCCCATGGTTCCGCGAAACACAGGAAATTTCCTTCAACACTCAACTCCTTGTGTCCCGTAAGGGACCCTGAAACTCAGCCAAACCCATCAGTTAGAAACATGGATGAAGGAGAAAAACGACTCGATGACATCTTTCAATCTAAAGGTTCAATTAATGTGTGGTTATTGAGTCGATTTCATGCTTTGAAGTTCTAGAAACTATTGATGCTTGAAAATTAAAAATTCTTTGCTTTACACATCCTATGGTTGACAGATGTAATGAGAGCTTTATTAAAGCGATTTGCTGAAAAAATGACAAATGGCAAGGAAAATGTTGATCAGAACCTTGTTAAAGCCATACAAACAACTGAAACGGTATGCAAATATCATACCTATTCTTTTGCACTAATCCTACTCAATTAAGCACAGAAAATTCTAAATGCAACATATGCTTCGAAACCCTAGTCTTGTTCAATCATACATATTAGATATTAAGGATTTTTGTAAGCATATTGAACACTAGGTCCTCAAGAGTTCATGCTTTCAACTCTTTGTTGCTGTGCAGCAGGGCTCGATGCAAGCAGAGAATAGACAAGACAAATTTTCCCTGGTGAGCATCAATTTTCGCTCAATTTTCCTTGTCCTTGATGTAAAATGAAATACAAATTATCTCATTGGACAATATCTGTTATCTAGATCCCTCATAGAGAAATAAAAAAGAATCAACCATAAATACATATCATGCATGGATTCCATCAGGAAGTGTTGAATTTCACTCAGTCCTATCCTTGTTTGTGTTTAAGATTGGAGTGAGAAGTTCTGTTCTCCAGTTTGATGTCTATTTCCTTCTTATGTTAACTCTAATTTGCTTTGAAGATTTAGAAAAGCTAGGATCAAGACAATTATTTCCTTTCAGATTTTCGAGACGAGAAAAATGGTGACTGTCAAAGTCAGGATCCAAAACCTTTGCATACCAGTCAGGAACATCAAATGCGTTTGGAAGCACAAAGAAAACAAGTCAATGTGAGTAATATTTTGAACTCTTCACTAAAAATAATAAAATTTTGATGCTGTGGGGACAAATCAGAAATGTAAACAAAATGTACTGCAGCACGAAATTGGAAGCCAAAGAAAAGAAGTCAATGTGTTTAATATTTTAAACTCTTCATTAAAAATAATAAAATTTTGATGCTGTGGAGGCAAATCAGAAATGTAAACAAAATGCACTGCAGCACGAAATAATTTCAATGGCCACTTGATTCAGTATAATGAAGGACTATTGTTTGATGAAGAATTGCATATGTTATATGTAGAACAATTTCAATCACCACTTGATTCAGTATAATGAAGGACTATTGTTTGATAGAGAATTGCATATGTGATATGTAGAACATTTTTTTAATAATCTAGGAAGATTATCTTACCATGTTTGCATTCTCTCTATTTTCTATTTCCATGATGATGAGATAACCAGCGTAGCTTCAAGCCTGATTACTAGTATCCTCCGTGAGCCGCATCCCAACATGTCCCTGCTGTCCTAGAGTAGGCTAGTAGGAAACATATTAAAGACTTATATCTTACATGTGCAGTCACAGAGTATGCAATCCGGGAGCACCAGTGATCTTGCAATTGCAGTCAGAGATCACAATTTTTTCTGATTCTTTTTGGAATAATGAAACTAAATCAAACGAATACTTCTTTTGCTGTACTAAAGCAAACATGTTAATCATTTTGTGATCCACGACTGTCTCATTATTTATTACCATCTTTTAGAAACTTTACAATGCTCATTTGATTAAACAATGGATATGTTTGACGTAAGAGACATTACTTAGAGCACGGGAAGATGTACAAGTGTTATAGCCAGAGTGGCGAAGGGATTTTGAATTTGCTTGCTAAGTTAAAGCCAGAGACTATTACACGTCAACATTGAATGGGGAATATTATTTTCTTTAATGTTCGAGCTTTGTAAGCTATACATTTGTTTTGTTGTTGTGTATTGCTAACTGAGTAAGCTATTATAAGGAATGACACTGATTTCTCTCTCTAGAACATTATTTTTACAGTAACCAAGTCACTGGAATTTCTAATGCTGCTAGTGGATATCAGGGTTCTGGAAGAAAACAAGATCCTTTATAATAGCCTTCAAGACCTCAAAGGCATTTGTCCTGAAAAGCTCGTCTTATTCGAGCGAAGCAATAAAGGTCTCAGTTGGAAGGTGGGTAAAGGGTAAACAGGCACTGGATAGGAATCTGAATCTGGAACCACAGCCATAGACTCTGCCGCTTCCGTCCTGGCACTGATGAAGGAAAAGTAAGGTATCAGAAAAGAATCTCCTATCTTGTAAGCAAGTAAATTTATGCCTCCCTGCAGGGGGAATACACACCCAATTGGGGGGCCTTAACTCCACTCCCCGGGTGTCTGCTTGATTGTTGTGACTGCGATAATCAGATATGACGGGGGGACCAAAATTTTAATGTCGTGCCGTCAAAATACTGCCACCCACATATCCAATCATATCCCTGCAATTATCGCCAGAATGGATGCCATCGTTATATTATGACAATTACAGTAATCTCTATTTATATTTACAGTTTTCTTGGGGCTCAGGAATCATAAGAGTATATTGCAGAATCAGACCCCATTTTGGAGGTCAATCTGACGCCCACAGTGCAGTGGAATTTATTGGGGAAGATGGATACCTCCTTGTCAACACATCCAAAATGGGAAAAGATGTACAAAGGATATTCAATTCTAATAAAGGTGTTTGGGCCAACTGCTACACAGGCTACTGATTAAAGAGTCTTTTGACCTCGTCTTCTGACATAATTTGCATACAATTACTAACTTGTTTTTGTCCATGTAAAGGTAGAGGATTTTTTCATGGATATACAGCCATTGATCCGATCTGTAATCCAAAATGGGCAATGTAGAGCGGATATCCTATTTGAATAAAGTTTTTGGGCCATCTGCTTGATGTAGAGAGGATATCCAATTTTAATAATGTTTTTGGGCCATCTGCTACACAAGGTACTGATTAAAGAGTCTTTTGACCTTGTCTTCTCGCATAATTTGCAAAGATGTACAGATGATATCCAATTTTAATAAATTTTTTGGGCCATCCGCTGCACAATGTACTGATTAAAGAGTCTTTTTACCTTGCCTTCTCGCACAATTTGCATAAAATCACTGACTTGTATCTGTCCATGAAATGGCAGAGGAAATTTACATGGATACACAGCCATTGATCCGATCTGTCATGGATTTTTACAATGTTTACATTTTTGCATATTGTTAAACAGGAGCTGGAAACACCCACACCATGGTTAGTACTTAGTATCTTTCTTCTAAGGATTTTGTTCAAAAAAATTGGTAGTTTCTCAAAAATATATATCTAAAATGGCTTAGATGAGAAAGCAGCTTCTGGTTTTTTGTTTATTACATGGATACACAGCCATTGATCCAATCTACCATGAATGGTTACAATGTCTGCATTTTTGCATATGGTCAAACAGGATCCGGAAAGACCCACACCATGGTTAGCATCTTTCTTCTAAAGATTTTGTTAACAAAATTGGTGGTTTCCGAAAAATATATATCTAAAATGGCTTAGATGTGTTAACAAAACTGGTGGTTTCCGAAAAATATATATCTAAATGTGTTAACAAAATTGGTGGTTTCCGAAAATATATATCTAAAATGGCTTAGATGAGAAAGCGGCTTCTGGATCATAAGTTCTTAACTAAAAATTATATCTTTTTCAAGGTAACCTGGATTGACATTTTAGAGTTCTTAAAATTCAGTGTGGTCTAACAGGTCCTTCTAAAAAGGAAATGGGAGTCAACTATGGAGCTCTCAGTGACCTCTTCGAGTTATCTCAAATCATTTATTTTTTGTTTTTATGACTTTCCAGCTCCAAACAGACATGCTGAGCGAACTTTTAGGACACTACCTGATTAGCAGTGGATGAAGGTTGTAATAACCAGCGTGTTCAAACATGAAAACTGAATAGTGGCAGTGAAGGAGCAATTGTTATATAGAACAGTGAGAATCCATCCGGTTGGACAAGAAAATGTGTAAGTGAGAATCCATCCTAGTTGGACATGATATGTGTAAATTCATGGTTACATGTCATTTCCCATCCCATCTGACCACAGAATCCCGCTTTTAAAAGACCAACTACAGAAAGAATCCAATTATTGCAAGATCGACTAGTAGTACAAAGAGAAGCTTTTGACCAACAATAAGCTTCCCATCAAATTCTTTTGACTAACAATAAGCTTCCCAACAATGTTACCTCCAATAAAACACAAAGGGGGTAGTTTTTTGTTTATATGGTGGTGTAGCAGAGGACAATATTTCACATATTTTCACATATGGAAAATACTATACCGATATATATTCCTGCAATGAAACACTATGTTCATATATATTCCTGCCCACACATTTTTGCAATAGAATGCAGGAAAATAGGATGCGGAAATGACTTAATATGTAATCATAATTTTATAATTGGAGCAATGTGTTTATGAATTTTTAATCATAATTTCATAATTGGAGTAATGTGTTTATGAATTTTTAATTTTTAATTTGAATAATAATGTTGTATATATAGTTATTATTGATTTTTAGTTGGAACAATGTGTTTATTCATTTTAATTTGAATATTATTGTATATAAAATTATTGTTTATTTTTATCTAAAGTTTTTAAATGGATGTGTTAGTAGGTGAATTTAGATGTGTGTAATTAAAATGATTTTTTAAGATTGAATGATGAGTTGGTAAATTAATGATTTTTTAATATGGTTGGTAAATAAATTAATTGATGCTACTTGTAAATTGTGATTCTCTTCTTTGGGATATTTAACATATTGTAAATTTTTTATGATAAAGTTTATTTTGAAAATTTAACATATTGTAAATTTTTTATGATAAAGTTTATTTTGAAATGGTTGAGTTTTTGCCTTAAATTATCATATAATTGATTTATGCATCACACTATCTTTAGGTGATTGAAATTATGCATGACCCTACGTTTGGGTGATTGAAATTTTGGATATTATGAATGAATGTATTTTAGTTCTCCTCTTTATGATTTATTATATCACAAGTTCCACATGATAAAGTGAGATTTAATATATCACAAATTTCACATGATAAATTGTATTTTGAGGTCAAGTTTTTACCCTAATTTTTGAGAATTGTGATAGAGATTTTGGCTATTATGAATGAATGTCTTTGCTTTGGATTCGAAAGTTCACGTGTTAAAATGATTGACTTATACATAACATTATTTTCTGGTTTTGCAATTTTATATTTTTTTTTGAATTGTGATCAAAATTTTCAATATTATTAATGAACGTTTTTGCTTTGGATTGGAAAGTCTACATGATCAAACTGTGTTTTGAAATGATTTTATTTCTCTCTAAAATTTATACAAAGTTGTACCTTGAAGCGCTAAAATCTTAATTTTTTATGACAAGTGTGATTAGAGTATTATGAATGAATATATTTGTTTTGAAGTGGAAAGTGATTGCATCTTACAATTGTATCAAATTGTACAAAAAAAATTATATATATTATCATGAATTGTAGATAATAATGTAGTTAAAATTGATGTTCAAGAAAAAAAACCCTTAAAAATATGAATATAAATTGTAGTTAAATCAATTTAGTACAAATTATCTACAAAATTTAAATTACAATGAAATGATTTTTTTTTCCACATTAGATATCCATTTTTAAATTAGAATGAAATAAAAAAAAAAAAATTCACAACACTGATCAATATTTAAATTATAATGAAATGATTTTTTTTTAGCCATAATACAGATCCATCTTTAGAAATTTAAAGAGATGAAACGGAAGCAAAAGTTCAATATTCTTTTGATGGAAAATAAAACTTATTTTGTGTCATTTTTGTCTCGGCTAGTTTAAGGTTTGTTCTAACCAACAATAAATCCATCTTAAGCTACTCGTTTATTCTACCTAATGATAAATCCATCCGAAGTTGTTCCAATTTAAAGTACAATAAATCCATAATCCATCTTAATCTGACAAAGAGCAAAGTCTAAAAAATAAAAGTTTCAGATTTCAACACTTCATTCTTTAAATGGTTGAACATTTATTAAAATGACAAAGTGTAAACAAAGTTGAGATATAATCTACCATAGGGCTGAAACCAATAATGCATTGACAAAACAAGCAAACAAGCTTTC
This sequence comes from Pinus taeda, assembly GCA_000404065.3. NCBI lineage: Eukaryota > Viridiplantae > Streptophyta > Pinopsida > Pinales > Pinaceae > Pinus > Pinus taeda. The sequence goes on from APFE031180173.1 coordinate 15,679, forward strand.
CATTAATAAGCATATACATTAATATTTTAAGAATGAAAATTTGTTTTAATAATTTTTGTAAGGATCCTTTCATCCTAAATAGGTGGTTGAACTAATTTTTTAGTCATTTAAAAATATTGATGTGTGCACTTCTTCGAGTTGCCAAGATAATACGATAAACAAACACACACACATTTCTCTTCTCTCATTACTACATTAAGCCTTACCACTTTTATCTTCTATAAATTCTTGCAACATAAGCTTTAGAAATATACACATTCCTTTAAAAAGGAAAGGTGTGAAGTTGTAGGAAGGAAGCAGGGCAATCGAAATGGATTCACACTGGAGAGTCACAAGCACCATACATGTACTATAAAAAGTGTTGTGCTATGCTATGCTAGGATTAGGACTGGAAAAATTCGCAAGCGCTACGCCCACTAGAGCCCTAGATTGGGCACTCTCAATCTTATGTCACTTGGCAGACCCAGATGTCCCAAATCTGATAGGTAGAATGGCTTAGATTTGAAGGCAAAAATCACCTAGATCGAACGACCAAGATCTACCAAATCTCACAACTATGATTTCTCAGATTGTACGGTTAGAAAGATCCAGATCTTAAGGCCAAAAATTTCTAGATTGGATGGCCAACATCTCCCAGATTTGATGGTTGTGATCGCTCAAATTGGACAACTAAGATCTACTAGATCCGACGACCACGATTTCCTAGATTAGATGGCCAGAATGTCCCGGATCCGATGGTTACAATTTCTCAAGTTGGACGACCAAGATTGCACAGGTCAGACGACCAAGATCTGCGAGATTTGACGGTTGTGATCACTTAAATTGTACGACCAAGGTCTACTAGATCTGATGGCAATGATTGCCCATATCAAATGTCCAAAATGGCCAAGATCTCGCGACTATAATTTTTCAAATCAGAAGGCCAAGATCTACTAGATCTGATGATTGTAATTGCTCAAATTGGACAAGCAAGATATACTAGATGTGATAGCCACGATTGCCCATATTGGATGACAATAATGGCCTAGATCTGACGGCGATAATTTCTCAAATCAGACGACCAAGATCTACTAGATATGATGCTTGTGATGGCTTAAATTGGACGACTAAGATCTACTAGATTTGACGACCACGATTGCCTAGATCATATGGCCAGAATGGCCTAGATATGACATCTACAGTTTCTCAAATCTGACGGCCAAGATCGCTTAGATCTATGGGCATGATCTACTAGAGCAGGCACCCAAGATCTACCATATATGATGGCTATGATCGCTCATATTCGATTGCCAAGATCTACTAGATTTGATGGCCATGATTGCCCAAACCGGACAACTAGAATGACCCAAATCTAATGGCTCTAATTTCTCAAATTGGACAACCAAGATCTCTAAGATTTAACGACCATGATTTGTCATATTTCATAGTTATGATCGCTCAATTTGGACGGCCAAGATCTACTAGATCTTACGACTAGAATGACCCAGATATGATAGCTACAATTTCTCAAGTTTTGTTTAGAATTTTTTGGCAAAATCTCAAGTTGTACGGCCAAGATCACCCAAATTTAACGACCACGCTTTACCATATTGAACGTCCATGATTTGTTAAATTTGGCAGTCTAGATTGCTTTGATCGAACGACCGAGATTGTCCATACCAGACGACCAACATCGCCTAGATCTAACGACCACAATTTCTCAGATTTGATGGTCGAGATTACTTTGATCGAACATCTGAGATTGTCTTGATTAGATGGACAAGATCGCCCAAATTTGATGATCATGATTTCTCAGATTTGATGATCAAAATTGCTATGATCAAATGGATGAGGTTTTCTAGATCACAGGGCCAAGATTGTCTAGATCTAAGGGCCACAATTTACTAGATCGGATGGCTTCGATTTCTCAGATTTGATGGTCACGATCACTTTGATTAAATAGCTGAGATTGCCCATATCAAAGGGTCAAGATCTCAGATTTGACGATCAAGATTGTTTTGATCAAATGACATATTCTCCATATCAGAGGACCAAGATCAAACTGGATGGCTATGATTTCTCATAATTTACGGTCAAAATCACTTTAATAGAACGATCGAGATTGTCTAAAGCTAAATTTTCTCGGAGCTAGAGACCTTGATCTGGGTAGTGGATCTTGCACCACTTGGGAGCAGGTTGATAGTTGATGTGTATAAGTTGGTCGGCACATGGCATCCCTAGATTCGTTGACCGGTCAGTGACTCGATATGTGATTTGTCACAACGTGGGAACTTTACCAGATGGAGGTGTTGTCTAGTAATTTTGTAGGAATGGGCATTTGTGAGGTTTATAAAGACTTGGTGTGATTTAATTTTAATATGTGTGGGAGTAATTCAATGTGATTGCCAGAGGAGACGCACAACCTACAAAACCTCAACAATGCAGTTTGCCATTTAAATCACCTCACGAGGCCTATAACTATAATGTTCTCAATAAAGAGCGGGAATTTAGAGATGGTGGACTTGTCTCGCAACAAATTTAGGGGCTCAATACCTTTGAAAGCAGGTGATCAACACAGTATGCAACAATTGGTTGTGTCACACAATTCACTAAGTAGAGTGATACCCTTTTTAATGATCATGATCTCAACTTCAATACCTCTTTTGTTGGGGAATTTGACGTGATTGAAGATTTGGAGCTCAATGAAATTCGTTTTAATGGAGGAATACCCAATACATTCCTAAATCTCATGTCTCTGTTGGAACTAAACCTGTCCTATAACTTTCCCATCGTAACAGTTTAGGACTCGACCATCAACAAAATTCACCACAAATATGATTACTCTACCATAAATCAGTTTTGGTTTATTATTTTTTAATTTTCTTAAATTAATAAACTAGCCATTCTTTTGGTAATAAATTAATCTTTCTGTAACATCATGAGAAAAAAGCATAGCCTAAGATCACATATGGTATATAAGCCACTCGCCTTAGGGTGCAATAGGGATTGTGTTTAAATTTAAAAATTGAAAATTATACATCAAAATTTTCTTCGAAATTGGAAGTCTTGAAAACCATATCATAGTCACATCACAATCAATTTATGTTAGTAAAAGGAAACACTACCTAATGGTTATTCCCGATTTATGTTAGTAAAAGGAAACATTATCTTATGCCTATTCCCATGCCTATTCTCAGTGTATAAATACCATGGTATATATAATTTTTTTTTATTGTTGATGTGATATCTCTCAACCAATGTGGTATTAATTTTTTACATAAAAAACATTTACCTAGTATTAATTTTTCACATAAAAAACATTTACAAAGTAGAAACAAAGTCATTTTGTAGGTGTATGTTCTGCGATCTCATATTGAATAATTGTACCATTTATGTTTACTTTATCATGAAGGTTTGGTAAGATTATTTGTTGATTTGATGGTGTAGTTTTGGTAAGATTATATGGTACACTACTTGCTAAGGGTTAATGAGGTTTGACTCACTTGACCCCATACATAACAAGTACAAAATAGATTTGGATTTCCATGGGCTTAAAATGAGGTATTCTAAATAACTATGGTCTAATAATAGGTTTGCACCCATAATTAGATCCATAAATGTAGGAATTACCCAAGAAAATTTCCAAAATGAGTCAACCTTGGTGAACAAGGGAAAAAAAGAATCTAAGAACCCCGCCACCCCGCCAAAGTGTTAGACATCCTAGTAAGGCTTCAAATTTATGATAATGTGAAGGGTATTACAAGGAAATGTTCATCACATTAAACTAGTAATTGAGAGGTATTATTTTGTCATTGGGCAAGTTACACATGAATCTAGTATGGGGTTGAAACACATAATGCACTCCCTATTCTAGATAGGCACATATTAGTAATCAAGGGTGAAGGAGTTGAATATGATAGGTAGATGTATAAAGGGCAAGTTAAGGGTGGTGGAAAAACTAGGGTGACCTTATTGAGTGAAGAGGAAAGAGGTGACTATTCTAGGCTAGATTAGTGAGGACAAAATAGTAGAGAGAGTAATAGGTGTTATTAGTATGATCACGAAAGTGACCATGTAGCTACAATTGACCACTTAACACTCATGCCTTGCAGGAGAAACATGGTTGTTTCATAAGATTCCATCTTCTTAATTTGGCCCTACTCAAGATAATGATCCATGAGGAGACCAACCAAATGAACAAAATAGAAAAACGACCAAGAGAGTTAAGAGATGGAAGCAAAAGAGGCTACCTTGAGTACACTTGAGTTATCAAGGAGAGTAACAAATGAAGCATAAGAGAAGTACAATTACATCAACCCTTAATATAGCCATTAATATTAGATAATAGAGGGACGCGTTGGTCCTATAAAGGGATTATTCAAGTCTAGTTTAATTTGACTTGTTATATCCTTATTGAAAATATTTAAGAGATAAGAAAAATTGTGTTAGAGCACTGTTGAAATATGGATGATAGAGGAGAGACCTACATCAATTGTTTGGATGATAGAGGAGAGACCTACATCAATTGTTTGGATGATAAGGGAATTAGGGATGGGAGAGGGAGAGTTAGAGCTCCTCTAAGCTAGTTGAGAACAACATAGACATGACAAAGTGGGAAGCCCATGTGGAGTTCCATTGAGGATAATCATGTATTAAAATACAAATAAAAGTAAGTTTTGATAAGTCTTACCTAGTCACACAAACTTTTAAGTAATAAGGAGAGGAAGCAAACTTTGAAGAAGATATGATACTAGACTAAAGAGACAATAAGGAGAGGAAGCAAACTTTGAAGAAGATATGATACTAGACTAAAGAGACAAGGGATAAGCCTTGGAAGTGTTATTTGGAAGGTGAGAAAAGGGAACGAGATAATAAAAACAAAATAAGTCATCCCCTCATGAAAAAGAAAGAGCTCTTCCTAAAGGGTATATAGAATTATCATCATTGCATCCAAACAAGGGTGACCATGGAGAATGTTATACTTCAAGTCTCATAAGAGAAATTAAAATTGGAACAAACTTGGTGAACAAGGGATAAAAAGAATCTAAGAACCCCGCCAAAGTGTTAGACATTCTAATAAGGCCCCAAATTTATGATAATGTTAAGGGTATTACAAGGAAATGTTCATCACATTAAAGTAGTAATTGAGAGGTATTATTTTTTCATTGGGCAAGTTACACATGAATCTAGTATGGGGTTGAAACACATAATGTGCTCCCTATTCTAGATAGGCGCATATTAGTAATCAAGGATGAAGGAGTTGAATATGATAGGTTAGATGTATAAAGGGCAAGTTAAGGGAGGTGAAAAAACTAGGGTGACCTTTGAGTGAAGAGGAAAGAGGTGACTATTCTAGGCTATATTAGTGAGGACAAAATAGTAGAGAGAGTAATAGGTGTTATTAGTATGATCACGAAAGTGACCATGTAGCTAAAATTGACCACTTAACACACATGTCTTGCAGGAGAAACATGGTTGTTGCACAATATTCCATCTTCTTAATTTGGCCCTACTTAAGATAATGATCCATGAGGAGACCAATCAAATGAACAAAGTAGAAAAACGACCAAGAGCTTGAAGAGATGGAAGGAAAAGAGACTGCCTTGAGTACGCTGGAGTTATCAAGGAGAGTAACAAATGAAGCAGAGGAGAAGTACAATTCCTCAACCCTTAATATAGCCATTAATATTAGATAATAGAGGGCCGAGTTGGCCCTATAAAGGGCTTATTCAAGTCTACTTTTAATTTGACTTGTTATATCCTTGTTGAAAATACTTACAAATAAGAAAAATTGTGTTAGAGCACTCCTGAAATATGAATGATAGAGGAGATACCTACATCAACTGTTTGGATGATAAGGGAATGAGGGATAGGAGAGGGAAAGTTAGAGCTCCCTTAAGCTAGTTGAGAACAACAACGACATGACAAAGTGGGAAGCCCATGTGGAGTTCCATTTGGGATAATCATATATTAGAATAAAAATAAAAATAAGTTTTGATAAGTCTTACCTAGTCACACAAACTTTTGAGTAATAAGGAGAGGAAGCAAATTTTGAAGAAGATATGATACTATACTAAAGAGACAAGGGATAGGCCTTGGAAGTGTTATTTGGAAGGTGAGAAAAGGGAACGAGATAATAAAAACAAAATAAGTCATCCCCTCATGAAAAACAAGAGCTATTCCTAAAAGGTATATAGAATCATCAACATTACATCCAAACAAGGGTGGCCATGGAGGATGTTATACTTCAAGTCTCATGAGAGAAATGAAAATTGGAAGGGTGGCCATGGAGGGCGTTCTACTTCAAGTCTCATGGGAGAAACGATAAATGTATATTCATTATCTCAGTGCCAAGGGATTAGGGAATTTCAATGACTTTGAGAGGTCTTCTCTTATGTTTTTAAAACTTTAAATGGTCCAAGGAGTGCTTGAAAAGTGCATAGTGCTGAGGGCATTCCATACATGAGTTGTTATGATGTTACAATCACTCATTTGACCATGAAGTCATTGTAGCAAATATCAATAAAGAAAAAATTCATTACATTAACCTTTCATTTACTGAAAAAGGGTATGTTGGGAAGGTTAAAGGAAAGGAATTGGGCATGTTTCCAGGAAATCTTAGGGGAGAACTTAAAGAGGGATTCAATTATGAGGTCATTTTGATTAGGGCTTTCCTTAAGGATATCTATCAATTGCCTTTGGGAGGAGTGAGAAGAGAGGAATTAGACAAAGGGAGGAGGGAGTTGAGGAAGCCATGGTGTGAACCATTGTAGAATGAGAGAGGATCAGAGGATCAAATGTTTTTTGTCGACTTTTCATTAGAGAATTTTTGAGGTAAAAAATGGGTCTAAGAAAATGTACAATAAAAAAAAAACTTTATAAGAACCAGTAGGATTAAATATGATGCTATCAACCATGGGGGATGATTCACCATTTTTGGAGTAAAAAGGTAAAAAGATTTTAAAAAATAAATAAATAACTACTTTTTCAACTCAATTTTTCAACTTATCTCCCTACTCTTTTACTCAAATTTCGAGCAGGAGCACTCATTAGATGCGAAATTTAATTTGCAGTCATGTTTTTCATGTGTTTCACATTTTTATTGGTGTAGGGTTCATTTAAAGTATTCAACACGGGTACTCCTTGGATGCAAAATTAAATTCCTCATCCAACGAGTGCTCCTCCTCGAAATTTGAGTAAAATAATAGGGAAATAAGTTGAAAAAGTAGTTTTTCTTTTTTTCCCTCCAATGCTTGAGGTGATCTAATATTATTTTAATATTTCCATTATTATTTTATAATATTCCTTAAGAGGCCATTTTAGACCTCAAAATTTCCTTAATGAAAAGTTGCTTCAGTCCAATGAGAGGGAAAGGTGCATTCAACATCAATCAAGATAAAAGGGCAATCATGCATGTGTTTGTTTGGAGAGATACATACCTGATCAATTAGGAGATTAGTTTCAAGGTCAATGAAGTTAGGGAGGAATCCTATGAAGGGAATTCCTTCTTAGGATATGAAACAATCATAAATTTAATGTAATAAGTAGTGGATATTGGGTTTCTTAGGAACTTCTACATCACATGGATTCTTTCTGCGATATTAAGAGGTTAGATAAGAGAGGGATCGACATGAAAGTCTCCTTTTCCTCAAGGTAAGGAGCTTAAGCCTCTTCTTACTTAGAGGAAAACTATTTTTCATAAAATATTTGGAAGAAAAACCATGGCTTGGGTACCTTGTGTATCTCGAGTATAACATTAAATTTTTCTACAACCATTGTTTTGGGTTTGGCAGCGTGATTGGTATAGTGATTCTTTTAATTTATTTACTTGAATATTCACCAATATTCGGTATTGTTTGTGTCCCAATTTCCATATTTTCTCCACATACTAGTGGTTGAGGTGGAAAGGTTGAGTTTCTCCTCTTTAATGTGGAATATGGTTAGAGAGTGGATTTTAGTTGTTGGTAAGTTTTATCACTCCATCACATGTTGCATTTCTATTGGAGTTTTGGTTTTTAGTTTATTTGGATTTTATTTCTCCCACAACAACCTTAATGTAGGTGCTCTTGATGCATTTTAGATGTTCGACTATATATTTCGTTGATTCGGGGTCTTCAAGAAACAATTTGACTCTATTTACCTGGTCGAGGGTCCATTTAAAAATTCTAGAAATGATTTCCTTAAGTATCTCTAAAGTGAAATGATTTAGATCCTTATGCCATCAATGTATGAAAATTGAAGGAGATATAGGCCAATGAGAGTAAACATACCATAGTTATCCGATCTAGGCATGTCAACATGCTGGTTGAACTATTCTACTAATAGGTATAGGTTTTGTATCAATGCCTCATAAAGGTGATGGAACCAACAAGGGAATTAGTTATTATATACTATAGAAAAGCTTTAGTTGAGATGTCGTTATTATCGATGAACTTGGAGCAAGCCATGGTTAAAGTATCCAAGTGATGTCAAGGATCTTCTCCAATGGCCCCCCCACACCAAAGTTTGGGTAATTTTGTTAGCTATGGAGGAAGCCATATTTGTACAATATATGGCATGAAAGGTTGTTTAGATATCCAAGCAAAAGAATAATGTGTTTTCATACACCTCCTACCACCAAGATTTAGCTTTTAACTGGGGTATTCTCCAAAGGGGGATGTATTACTGTTAGAAAGGGATACCTTATCCAAACTTTATATAATTGATTGAGAGAAGGGCTTAAACTGAAGAATGGAATATTATATATTATTTTTTGAAACTCATGGTTAGGTTCCACCTCCATTGATGTTTGTCAACTAGAATTTATAACATAGTTGGCCTGTATACTTATTCAAATAATTATAAAAAAGAGGCTTAACAGGGTGTTTTCATTGAGGTGAACGCTTGGATATTATGAAATTGTTGATATATAACATTTGACCGATAATTGGGTGTGCGTTGGGATGTTAAATTGTCACTGAAAAATTGCTAGAATGTGTATTTGTTATAAAGGATATGTCAATGGGATGTGCACTCACCTTAGAGGTTATGTGGCATTTGTCATGGGAGCTTGGCTCATGTTTGAAGGTATTGTTGCATGCACACTTCTACAAGTAAGGGCTATTATTGAATGTTATGAAGAAGTTGGTATTTCATTTTTAAAGTTTAATGAGTGTTGACTTGGTAGTGTTATAGTTGTATGTGTACTTGACTAGTTTCATGTATAGAGTAAGTATGCATGGTTTTTGTAAAAATGCTAATGCTTAGGGAAACCAAGGACAAGGAGATGGCTAGATGAGGCATCCACCATTGCTTTGGACCCTTGCTACGAGGTGAAGACATCTCTTAGCATAAAGTATTAAATGGGGCTTGCTTGCAAGAGAGGAGGAGGCTCAATTATCATCAAAAGGATTTCTAAAGGGGGGAGTATAACTACAATTGAGAGAAAAAATTCCTTGGAGAGTGAGATATCTCCTCCTTTGAATTTTCGGGGAATCCTTCCCTTCTTGCTCAATAGGAAGGCGATAATGACTCTGTAAATGGTTCTAGGCAGGCATGCACGATAATCGTAAGAGTAGTTGAGGTATGGAGGAAAATATGATTCAATGTTAATATTGTCAAATCGTAATGCTAGGAAGGGGGATCATAGGCATTAACATAATCAAGCATGTTAATGGTGCTTGCCTAAACAAACTTCCATTGTGGAGAGATAGAGTCCTCTAGTGCGGGTTTGGGGGTGAGTGGTACTTAGAGAAGTATTCATGCAAAGAATATGAGGAAGGGAGTATAAGAACATTCCCTCTCACAAAGAAATAAGATACAACAACCTTATGTTGGGATTGAGGGATAGAAATGGAGAGGGATAGAAATGAGCCTTCACTTGAAGATGGAAGGGTTGATATGGACTTCCAAGTGGAGTTGTGAAAATATAGAAAACGAGTGGATTTTCTACCACATGAACTTTTAGGGTAGGAATGGGATATGACCCAGGTGTGCACACTACTAAATAAGGAAATATGAGAATGGAGTTTCAACTTGATTTTAGACCAAACTAAGAAATCAAAGGGTGAAAAGAAAGGGCAAGACACAAGGTATTATTCAGATTTTAAGGCCTTGATAATGTTAATCTTTGGTTGTAAACAATTAGGGTACTTTCACTTAGGTACTAGATTAGGTTTGATCATAAATTAGGAAATGAAATTGAACAAGTAACTAAGGTTAATTCAACAAGAATTTCTTTAGTAGACTATAAACCTTAATGTAGGAAATGCAAAGAGATGTTAATCAACATCTGCTTTTATAGGAGGAGGAGGAATTGAGTTTAGTTTTGTCTAAATGCTATCAACATATCTGTGTTTATCAATAATGTGAATTACTTACGATAATCTAAACTTAGTCCAAGTTTAGTAATGACCCTGTTAGTGTCAGTCTTTCCAGCCTTCCTCCAGTGATCAAATGTGCTCTTACAAAGTGATTTTGAAGTGTCAAGGTCAAATTTTGTCATTTCAAAGAGTTTTCAAGCAAAATTTGGTCACTAGGCATTAGGTCCAGGGTTTGCTTTCACTCCTTCTAAAGTTGTCCAAATGGCGGTCTATGTCATCATTTAGCTGAGTCTATCATCATTCATAGGGTTCTTGCTTTAAACCTCTTCTTTTGTTAAATATGGAAATTCGAGATTTTTAAGTTAAGAGAGAATTTGGAGTATCTTTTTAAACTCAATCTTCCTTTAAATATTGAATTCAAAGATCATTAGAAATCATAAGCTTAAGGAGCCTATGGGTTCTTTATAAATCATTCATAAATTTAAACAGTAAAACAAATTATGCAGTACACATTTTCACATTTAGGGAGTTTACAAGTTTCAGAATAACAGATTATAAGTTTCCAAATTCTCCATATTTTTGGAGGTTCATCTATGGGTGAGATCCATGTAAGAAAAAATTAGAAAATGAAAGAAACAATAGTATAATAAAATATGTGTTTCATATTTGATTTAAAATATTATCAAGGGCTTGAATTAGTTTGAGAAATCTTATCAAGGGCTTGAATAATGTTTATTTATATAAAACAAAAATAAATTAAAATTATGTTTGTGTATAAAGCTATACATAGAATTAAAATTGTCCACTGGGGATTAAGAAAAAACAACCCATAATTTATATTCAAAACATATCAGAGTCTAAACTTTACACTCCAAATTACAAAGACAAGGATATAATTACGATTATATAAATATTGGATTTTGATGGCTACATGTAATATAACATACCATAAAAGTGGCGGAGCCATTACAGCATTGACGAAACTCTTCATATGTTAACAACAACATTGACGAATCACTACAACGAAGAAATAGGCGAAAGAAGCAGTGGAGGGAGGCTTAAGCGTCAGCTCTCATTGCTTTACTAGTTCGGTTGAAACACTTGTTGAAGAAGCAGCCAATCCAGTAACTGTAAATCGCAAGCACTACGCGCAGATCTGACGGTGCTAATCTTGCATATCCGACGGCTGGTATTTAACAGATCTAACGCCCTAGATTGCTCAAATCTGACGTACAGATCATGCATATCCAGCTGCTGAGATTTCACAGATCTGAGGGTCGAGATCGCTCAAACCCAATGGTTGAGATCGAGTAGATCTAACAGTCAATATATCGCAGATCCAACAGCTAAGCTTATGCTCATCTGACGGTTAGAATTCGACAGACCTGACGGCTGTAATCACCCAGATCTGACAGTTGAAATTACACAAATATGTGCCCTTACCTCTCGACCCTCCACTCCAACCCGCCCCCTCAACTCTCGACCCTCCACTCCAA